>JAJIYU010000313.1:0-56985 GCA_030144865.1 Tinospora cordifolia
AAGGCTAGAGAGATTCAAGAGGGACTAGTATGCTCTTGATTTGGGATGAACATAATGTGAGCATTAGGGGTCCTTTATATAGAGTTCAAAATAGTGTAAAATGGTAAGTTTGTGGTGTTATCTTGTAGGAAACTTGCTAATTCTTTAGAAATTTCGTGCCCCCCAAGCATAGGAGAATAGCAAATAATTTTTTGAAAATTTTTGGGAATTTAGAAACTAATTTTTCAGATTTTTGAACTATTTAATCAAATTTTTCTGTATTTTTTGTTAATTTCTCGGTTTGATTTCGGAGCATTTAATCTGGCACGTTGATAATCCTCGATTGCAGCATCAGACCGCGATCATCGTCTCGGTTCCTGACCGTTAGATATCCTCGATCACAGCATTCATCATGGCGCCTCAATCGTGGACCGTTGGATGAGTCTCGAGCGTAGCACGTTCGCGATCGAGATTAACGAACTCAATTTGGACCGTTGATCAACCTCGAGAGTAGTACTGAATCGCGATCGAGATTAACGAATTTGCTGTGGACCGTTGATCATCCTCGAACGCAGTGTTATTCACGATCGAACGATAACGAATCCAATTCGAGCCCTCCGATCTTCCTCGAGATACGCATATCGCGATTAATGAAACTCTTTCTGGTCATCCGATCGTCCTCGATTGTTTCTGTCCGTCAAATTTGCCTCGATCGGAGTACTCGTTCGTGATCATCTCAGAGCGCCTCGATTTGGATCGTCTGATGGACCTCGAGTGACGCAATCAATCAGAGATATTTCAAATATGGACCGTTGGATCGAACTTGTTGATTTCAGACCGTTCAATTTGTGGTGATTCGGTGCACCGGAGCGTTTGATAAGGTCTTGATCGTGGCCATTGGATCCTGGATCGGATGGATTATACGTTTTTGGCCGTTGGATCGTGTTTCTAATACCAAAATCACTATTCTAGGTTGCTATTATCTAAAATTTTGCCAATTAGACACTTCTTAATTAATAAAAACTTGATTTTCTTGTATATTCCCTTCTATTTTGATGATTTGCTAATATTTTTCCCTTTTAATTATTTAATATTGTATTAATTATATATATTTCTATTTCTTTAATATTTTTAATACTAATAATTTAATAATCTACAATTTTTATTTTCATGTATTTTTATTTATTTCATGTTTTATTTTCAGATAATAATTTATGTAATTATACACTAATATTTACATAATGCTTTATTTATTTTTAATAAATACACTATATTTTTATTTAATTACATATTCCTATAATATGTAGTCTTCACATTTATTGTGCTAACACACACCTTATTCATACCCATATTAACCTATATGTGTATTATTTCTATTTATTTCTTAAGGAACTTCTTAAATTTCATAATTAATTCTACTAAATTGAAATTTTCATTAAATTATCAAATTAAGGTCTTATTTGCCTAATTCTTTATTGTATCTCCAATATATTTTATTTTTCATGTGCCAATCCACAATTTGCACCAAAAATTTTCTTAAAATCTTTGGAATTAATTCACTTAACTTATTTTATTTATTTTAAATTATTTGACAAAATTTTGGGGTATTACAATAGCTATGGGGTTAGTTCTAGGGTGAAGTTCAATTATGAACTCTACGTTTCCAGTAGGTGGTTTTAATACCTTGAAAATTTTGCATGGAATGAAATAAAATAATTCAAAACAATTCAATCCCCATTTGGGTGAACATGGGTGAAAAATGAGATCGGGTTCATTTTAGAGAAAAATTTAGCAGGTCCAAGACCTTCATTTAGTGAACCTTAAGGGCCAAAACGATCTGAAATGAAATAATGTGACATAAACTAATCAATTGGGCAATATATTAGAAAATCATTTCATTTGCTCAAAATTAGGGTTTAATTTGCTTAAGACCCTTTAGTGGATTCTAAATAAGGAAAGAAAATTTGGATAACCCTAGGCAAATAATAGCTTGAAATTTTTGTTATTTTCATGCGAACCCAAAAATGATAAAGGCTTTAATTCCTAGCCAATTACAAAATATTAATTTTTATTAAATTCATGTAGACCCAAAAATACATGGGTGATGATTATGGGTGATCATGTGCACTACCCCCTACCCAAATTGCATGAGATGTCTCCATTATTTGAAAACCATGAAGAATGATTCTATGTGCCAAGTATATGATCATATATGCCCACACCTGCCTAACTACATGGGACGTTTCACCTTGTTTAGAAACCATTAGGAATGATCTCATGTACACACAAACATTTATCATGTACACCATGCCCTAGTTAGGTAAAAATGACTCATTTATGTGTGTATGTTCACACATGTGAACAACCCAAATAGAAGTTTTCAAAGTCTGATTTATGCTCACAAGAGAAACCCTAACCATCACAAACCAAGAAGAAACCAAAAATAAAAAATGAGAAAGTTACCTAAACAAAAAGATGCACTAATCTTGGCACCAACTAAAGGAAAGGCCATCATAACCTTCATGCAAAAATCCCTAGCCGTCCCCTTATGGGTTGTGTGCAAAACCTAGCCACCACCCTTTTGAGTAAATTCTAATCCAAGATGCCCAAACCTTGCCCCCCATTTTGCTTTAAAAATCTATATGAACCCCCCTAATGTACTCATTTTTCTTTGTTCCAAAACAAGAGCATAGTAGTTCCTCTTGATTTTCTCTAGCCCTCTTCTTGGCAACCCCTTCTCCCTGTCTTGTGTTCTTGAGTGATTTTTAGTGAGAAGTTAGGATTTTAGATTACTTTTACATTCTTGAAGTTGCTGGTTGTTCTTGAAGTGCATAGAAGAATGAACCTCTACTGAATTTTTCAAAAAATGCTTCTTAAGGTGGATGAGATTTCCTACTCTTCTACTTTGCTAGTTTGAATTTTAGCATGTTCATGCATTTTTATTTTCAGTTTAGCATATTTAGTTTTAGTTTTCAACATGTTTAATCAAGAGTTAAATTTAGTTTATCATGTATGCATGTTTTAAGTATTCATGATTCCATGCCATGTCTAGTTTTCATGCTTAGGTTTGATTTGAATTACGAAGCATGCTATGAATTATTTTCATACTTTTTGAATGTTTTATTCTTAATTTTATTATTCTGATTTTAGATTCATGAATATATGAGAATTAAGTTTAAGACCATGAAGTTTATGAACCAAGTATTGTCATAGTTACTTAAGTGATGCTATGGGTGTTCTTTATATATACTTAGTGTATATGGGTCTCATCACTGAGCGTGGATGGGTAAACACCAAAGTATTTAGAATATGGACATGAGATCCTTATTCTAATGGAATATGATAAGATGAATTGTCTTTCCATCTAAGAGTTGAGTATTTTGATAAGAACATCAAGGGATTTGAACCCCTTTTAGTCTTAACATTAACAATAACCAAAGACATTGTTTGAATCACTTAATGTATGTAAGTGTTTGAATTTGGATGTGCTTTGGATTTGAATTAGTAATTTAGTTGTTTATAGAATGATCCATTGGGCTATGTGCTCACCTCTTCCTCTCATATTTTTTAGGAAATTGAATCATGAAGATTACTGAAATTAGATAGGATTTTAAATTTAAAAATTTATATGTAAGGGCATGTTACCCAAATTTTGATTGTTTAAATTAAGACTTCTTCTAAATTTAGTTTTTAATTTGAGTTATGTACTCTTTTATGATTTGATATTCAAGTATGTACTTTCTTTATTTCATTGAACACATAAAGATTGAACATTTCTTTTATCCCCTTGTAATAGTCTTATTAAATTAAAATTAATTTTTTTGGGATGTGTGCTCATTATGAATTAATAAGACTTGGGATAATTGAAATAGAATGTGATGCAAGTTGTGTGTTTGTAAATGTAATATCGGCCCAACCTATCTTGTAATTAGGTCCAAATTGAAAGTTTTGGGGGTTGGGGTGTTGCACTAGTAGTATCAGAGCCTAGGCTTTCTATGCGTTAGGCTAGAAAGAGAAAGTCAAGCCTTGTAACACCTCAACCCCTTAGAAACAGGTTTAAGCTCAATCACAAGGTTGGTTGGGTCCTATGTTACATTTACAAGTAAAAGACTTGCATCACTTTCTATTATCTCAAGTCTTATTATTTTTCAATGAGCACAAAACCCAAGTATTTAACTTTAAATTTAATAAGACTATTATAATAGAGATAAAAGAAATATTGACTCTTTATTTACTTAATAAAATAAAAGAGGGTACATAGCTCTTAAAAATTGAAATAAAATTCAGCAAAAATAAAATAAATCTAAAGTAGGCAACATTTCCTTACATTGAAAAAAATAAACTTTCCAAAAATAAAAACTTTCTAAATATAGCTACTATCAGATTTCCATTGCCATCATATTCAATTTCTTGAAAATGTTAAAAGAGAGAGGTGAGCACATAGCCTAATGGATCATTCAACAAACTACTAAATTATTAATTCAAATCAAAAGTGCATCCAAATTCAATCGCTTACAACCATTTAATGTTTCAAACAATGTCTTGTTAGTGTTGTGTATTTGACCAAAAGGGGTTTTATGCCCTTGACGTTCTTCATTAAAACACTCCTATTCTGGGATGGAATAACAATTCATCTTATAACATTCCATTGAAAATAAGGGTCACATGCCCACAAACCAAGTATTTTAAAACACATCCACACTTAGTGATGTTATTCATATACACTAAGTATATGCAAAGAATACCCATAGCATTACTTAAACTACTATGATGGTACATGGTTCTTATCTTCACTTTCTCATATTTAAATTCAAATAAATATGAAACTAAATCATAATAATTGATATTAGAATTTAAATAATCAAGAGAACATGGAAAACATAAATAACATGCTAGAAAACTCAAAAATAAGCCTATGCATGGTTTCTAAGCGTGTTATGCTATCATGCATGAATTAAAATATAAAAGCATGCTAACTAAAAATAAAACATGATCAAACATGCTTCAAACTAAAATAAAAAACATGCTGAAATCTACAATATAAAATGATTGAAAAACTAAAAGTAAACATGAATGCACCAAAGACTTGAAGTAGTAAAATAGAAGTTCTAGAAATCCCCTCCACCTTAGTAGTGGTTCCTTCAAAATTTCAGCAAAGCTTCCCCCCATCGTCTAGCACTTTCACACACTAGCAAATATCACTTCAAACACTCTCTAAAACACTAAAATCGGAACTTATCACAATAAAAAGAAAAGAAAAGTGAGAATGGATGCCAAGAAGAGGGCTTAAGGGAAAATCTCAACTGTTGTTCTTGGGATGAGAGGAATGAGAGCCTTTAAAGGGGTTTATATAGATTTTCAGAGAGCATATGGGATGTCCTAGGGTAGCCTTGGGTAGCTCACAAAAATTTGGGCAAGTTTCTATACATAAAGAGGACGGTTAGCATTTGTGCTCATGGGACCACTTTGCTTTCCAATTTCTTCTGAGTCTAGATTTGATTCTCAATCCCATTTCTTAATCAATATTAGAGAATAATTTCAAAATCAGAATGTTATTAATATCAGTGTGGGATGCCCTAGTGGATAAAACATGCTCATAGAATTTTCTTATTTGGTCATTTGCTTGCTCATCACACAAACACACAATATAGCATACATTTCATTTCCTATTCTTGGGCGCCAAACTTGAGGAGTATGCTATCAGTTGTTGAAGGGACACCATATCATAGTCTAAGATTGTAATCTAGGTTAAAGGAGACTCTCTAATTCAGTCCAAACTCCAAAGTTGGCGCACCAACTGGTGTAGTCTTGATTTGGCGCTAAAATGGGAGCAAATCTTTGATTTAGGAAACTTTTTCATTCTCTTTCATTTGGCAAATCCTCTTGGAATCTCTCTAATATTACGGCTAGGGTTCTCTTGTAAGCATCTCTTACACATTAGAAACTTCTAAGTTAGGAATTCGGCACATGTGAAGCACACACATGTAGTAGACATCACTAAGGTGCATGGTACACTTGATCACTTTCCTTGGTACATGGGATCATTTGTCTTGATTTCTATCCATGGGTGACACCTCACATAAGTGAGTGTACTGAATCATTTATGTGGTCCACGGGATCATTCTACAAGGGTTCAAACAATGGAAACATCCCATGGAGCTTTGGGTAGGTTGAGGGTGCACATGATCATGGTGTTCCACCCATGTGACTTACATATGCTTAGAGTGGCCATGACTTCATGGGTTCACAAAAATCAAATAAAAACTAATATCTCCTTACTTACAAGGAATTATAATTTATAACCTATAGTTTTGGAATCACATGAACTTAATGCAAATTTTGAGGTATAGTTTGGCCTTAGGTGATTTTCCTTCAAAAACTTTTCTTATTTAGAACCCATTGAGCTTACTAGGCCAATGAAAATCCAAATCTTGGCTAATTATCCTGATTTTTGGATATGTTATTTATTTTGTTAGTTCAAGTCATCCCATTTCGTTTTGGGTCATTTCGACTCCCTGAAGGTGTTTGGCAAATAAAAACCCTATTCTTCACCAATTGAGCTGCTTTTCGGATATGCTGTTTAATTGGCTAGTTCAAGTCACTTTGCTTCATTTTAGACTGTTTTGGATCCCTAAGGGTCACTAAATAAGACTTTTAGAACCTACCAAATTTAGCCCTAAAATTAGCCCGACTTCATTTTGCACCCAAATTTCACTAAATAAATGATAAATTTCATTTAATTGAGTACAAAGTTTTTAGGGTATTACAACCTACCCTCCTTACAAAAATTTCATCCTCAAAATTTGTACATAACTAAGAATATTTTGTGAATAGATGTGGATACTTGGTCTTTATCTCATTTTCGAGTTCCCAGGTAGCTTCTTCTACCCCGTGATGTTTCCACAGTACTTTCATTAGCAGGATATCCTTGGTTCATAAACTATGTACTTTATGGTCAAGGATTCTAATTATTGTTTCCTTGTAAGTAGAATCATCTTGAATATTTACTTCCTCGCAGTGGATGATGTGAGAGGAGTCAGGTTCGTACATTTTCAACATGGATACATGGAATACCTTATGAGTTCAAGTCATTCAATTTGGTAGATCCAACTCATAAGCACATTCCCCGATTCTTCTAAGTATTTCAAAGGGTCCGACAAACTTTGGAGATAACTTCTTTCTGAATCCGAACTTCTTGATGGCCTTTTCAGGACTAATTCTCAAAAATACTTTGTCTCTAACTTAGAACTCTAGTGGTCTTCTCCTCTTGTCATCATAGTTCTTCTGATGACTCTGAGCTGTGGCCAACGCCTTTCGTATTAGTTCAACTTGGTTGTTCACTTCTTCCACCAAGTTTGGCCTAGTAAGAAGATGATCTTCAAGTTCAGCCCAACAGGCTGGTGATCTGCAGGGCCTTCCATAAAGAGCCTCACATGGAGCCATCTTGATACTTGCCTGATAACTATTGTTATTGGCAAACTCTGCTATGTACAGATACTTGCTCCAGTTCCCTTTAAAGTCCAAAACACAAGCTCTCAACATATAGGTGTGGATAACTCTCTTAGATTGCCATCTGTTTGAGGATGAAAAACAATGCTCATGGTGACTTTAGTGCCCAACTCCTTCTGTAGGCTCTGCCAACATCGAGATGTGAAGTGAGAGTCTCGGTAGATACTATCGTCTTTGGCACACCATGCAGCCTTACTATCTCTTTCACATATAGTTTTCCGTGCTTACTAACTTGGTCTGTCGATTTGATTGGAAGGAAATGAACCACTTTGGTGAGACGATCCATAATCACCCAAATAGTATATTCTCCTTTTTGATTCTTGGGCAAACCATTGACAAAATCCATGGCAATGTTATCCCACTTTCATTCAGAGATAGGGAGTGGTTGTAACATTCGAAAGGGTTTTCAGTGTTCTATTTTTATTTGTTGACAGGTTAAGCATTTAGAAACATGCTTAGCCACGTTTATCTTCATTCCTCTCCACCAGTAAATCTTTTTAAGATTTTGGTACATCTTGTCTCCACCTAGATGCATTGTATATTTGGTTCGATAAGTCCCATCTAGTATGGTCTACTTACTCTATCCATATTGGGGTACATAGATCTTCTCCCCGAGCCTCAAGGTATTCCCAGCATCTATCCTATAATTAGTATGCTTATCCTATTCAATTTTCTCTATTAGGATTGTGAGCCATTTGTCTTGCCTTTGTTTATCCTTGATCTAACGTAGAAGATCCAGATGGCAATTCATATTATGGAGATTGGCTCGACTATCATTCACACCTAGCCTAAAGTCTTTGGTGAACTGGTACTTTAGTTTAAGATTGAAAATTCTTTGGTAGCATCCTGACTCTGACTTAGTAGACTTGACCACATGATAGGCCTTGGGATTGCTGCTTTAAGTAACTAACACTTTCTTTCTATTTTTAATGTTCAAAACATAGCCACAAAAGCTCTTAAGAAAATTAATTTCATTAATTTGAAAAGTTTAGGTTCAAAACCTTATTCAAACCAAAATTCCTAAATGCTAACATATAACAATTTCAAGTAAAGGAATCAACGCCGCTAATTAAATGAAAAACAAGTTTTCCTTTTCCTAATATTATTATACGAGGGTTTCTAGGGTAAATCTTGATTCTTGAGCTTCAACAACAAACACTCTGGTCTGGTTCTGCCCACGACCCTGATTCTACCCCTAGTTGGCATTCTGCTATTGTTGTCTGCCCTAGGACGATCATTCCGACCTTCTCCCTGAGTGTTCTATGGTTGAGAGCTTGAGTGGGTGCAGTCGAGAAATTTTTTGCAAGATGACCTTTTTGCCTGCACACATAGTAAAGTCCTTACTTCCTCGCCTGTTCTTTTGACTCTTCTTTATTTTGCCCCTATTTTTGTGTATGTGGTGTTTTTTTATCACTCTTCTTCTTTTGGGCCCCTTGATGATCCTTCTCATCCCTGGCCCGTTTGTCCCGTTGCTGCAGGTTGATCTCTTGTTCTAGAGTTAGGGCCTTTTCCACACATCTTTATAAGTGTTTAGGCTTAATGTTTTAACTCTCTTTCGAATCTCCATCTTGAGACCTTGTGCAAAACGACTAGCATTCATTATTTTTTCCCTGATTAGGTCTGATGAAAATTTGGCCAGCTTTGTGACCTTTCTTTCATATTCAGCTACAGTCATGTCCCTCTGATTCAGTCGGACAAAGTCCGCCTATAGCTTACTCGGTTGCTTTTAGAAAGAACTTTTCATAGATCTCTGTGAACTTTTCCCAGCTCATTGCTTCAACATTTGTGTTAGGACCTATCTTCATCATTCGCCACCAACTTCTGGCTGGTCCCTTGAAGTGGCGTGTGGCCAGTGCCACCCTTCGTGAACCTATTACCTTCAGTACATCGAAATGTTCCTTCATCTCTTGATACTAGTGATCAGTTGCAATGCAATCAGTAGTACTATCAAACCGAGGAGGGTGAAGCTTTTGTAACTCCATTAGCATCTTCCTCTATTTTTCATCCTTCAAGTTCTCCGAACGATTCAGAACCTTGAGTATAAGCACTGCTGTGGTGTAGGAATTGGTTCAAATACCGGTGGTGTTGCCTGAGATATCATCTGAGGTAGTTTCCTCATGATCTGGTCCAAGACTCTTCGAGTACCTTCATTTATCCTGTTTTCCATTCTTGCTTCCATCCCAACAGGAGTTTCCTACTCTTGTTCTTCAATTTCATTTGACGTTATAGCCTTGGTAGCGCATCTCTTTGATCCAACCATCATCTACAAGTTAGAAGCCATTTTAGTATCTGACAAGGTTTCATAGTGAAAGATCAGGTGAATTATAATTTGGGGCACATAACCCGTCTTCCCTTATCTTTGGGATACAAAATGTTTTTCCAAACTTGAGAAGATAATTGCCTTGTCCATATATGTTAATCGAGTTTGCATTTCCAAGCCTTTCATTTCGTTCATACTATCATGACTCTAGATTCATGTCTCTAGGTTCTCGATTTGTTCGGTGGCCTATTAGTTTATGCTTCTAAGTTCTTTTTGTTCTTGGGTACAAGATTTGGTTTCATATGATGTACACATACACAAATCAAGCATGTTTTTTAAACAATCATATAGTCAAGCAATTTCATGCTAGCATAAGAAAATTCTAGGCTTCCATCTAAGCTTTCATGTTCAAGTGTTTCATACCACTCTAGCCCTTCTACTTAGACTTTCACTCAAAATATTGCCACACCCAAACAATTTCGTAAATATCTCGATAACTAAGGTTTCTTGAGCCCACTATACCTGACCGTTCCATACCAGCCAAGCATAGAGAAACAAGTTCTTCCAAAGTTACAAATCATTTACCAAACATGGTTGGTCATTCTCCAAGTCCAGGCTTTCACCACACCATCAAATTCCTATGCATCCTATACTACATAGAAACCATAGATATAAAATCTTCTTGATCTCGTGTCCTGACCAAACAATGATTATGTTCTCATACATTTTTAGTTTCTAACCTATGTCCTAAAGTTTTATGCTTTTGATCCACTGTTCCACCCATGTCTCTACCTATGGTCATTCACCTAGACCTAGGGTTTTAATCTGGTTGACTCACTGTCGAGTCAAGATACCATATTTGACATCTTTTTCAACTTATAGTCAACTTTTTTTCGAATTTTTTACCTTCAATTTTTTTTAAAGAAAATAAGGGTGTTTTTCAACTTAGACTACTCGCATAAGCTGGTGGGATAATCTTTAGATCGGGCAGCGAGACCGAAGTCTACTTAGCAACCATGCTTCTAGGGCAGGATAACCCACTTCCCTTTCAAAGTTTAGCTTTACTTGGGACAAGACTTATTCACTATCAACTCAACTTGCAGTCTTTGTATCCAAACAAAATATTTCAACACATATCTTTCCTTTTTGAAAATACTTTCCAAAATAGTTTTAATTTCAAAATAAAAGGTAGGGCATTCAATTTCAACTCAAAGCATAGGTCAAACCTAATTGAGTTAATACTTTTTAGATCTAATACCGCCATTGGTATAAGATTAAACTTTCAAAATCTAGCCCAACAACACATGTTTAGGCTTGACATTCTATTTCTAGCCCAAAACATCTAAAACATAGGTTCTGATACAATCTTTGGTATCAAAGGAAACTTTTTAATTTTTTTGGCCTAGCAAGTAATGCCTAGGCTTTGATACTACCTTTGTAACATTCCAACCCCTTAGAAACAAGTTTAAGCTCAACTATAAGGTGGGTTGGGTCCTATGTTACATTTGCAAGTACACAACTTGCATCACTTTTTATTATCTCAAGTCTTATTATTTTTCAATGAGCACACAACGCAATTATTTAACTTTAAATTTAATAAGACTATTACAATAGAGATAAAAGAAATATTGACTCTTTATTTACTTAATAAAATAAAAGAGTATATATTTTAAACTCTTATTTATTCAAATAAGTAAAATATTACGTGCTTTAATTCAAATAACTAGAACTTGATATAGAGTACATAGCTCTTAAAAATTAAAATAAAATTCAGCTGAAGTCAAATAAATCTAAAGTGGGCAACATGCCCTTACATTAAAAAAGGAAACTTTCCTAAAATAGAAACTTTCTAAGTATAGCTACTATCTTATTTCCATTGCCATCATATTCAATTTCTTAAAAATGTTAAAAAGAGAGGTGTGAGCATATAGCCCAGTAAATCATTCATCAAACTAATAAATTATTAATTCAAATCAAAAGTACACCGAAATTCAATCATTTACAACCATTTAGTGTTTCAAACAATGTCTTGTTAGTGTTGTATATTTGACTAAAAGGGGTTTTATGCCCTTGTTGTTCTTCATTAAAACACTCTGATCTAGGATGGAATGACAATTAATCTTGTCACATTCCATTGGAAATAAGGGTCACATGCCCACATTCTAATTATTTTAAAACACATTTACACTTAGTGACGTTAGTCATATAAACTAAGTATATGCAAAGAACACCCATAGAATCACTTAGACTATTATGATGGTACATGGTTCTTATCTTTACTTTCTTTAATTCAAATTCAAATAAATATGATACTAAATCATAATAATTGATATTAGTTTTTAAATAATCAAGAGAGCATGGAAAACATAAATAACATGCTAGAAAACTCAAAAATAAGCCTAAGCATGGTTTCTAAGCATGTTATGCTATCATGAATGAATTAAAATATAAAAACATGCTATCTGAAAATAAAACATGATCAAACATACTTCAAACTGAAATATAAACATGCTAAAATCTACAATATAACATGATTGAAAAACTAAAAGCGAACATGAATGCACTAAAGACTTGAAGCAGTAAAATAGGAGTTCTACAAATGCCCTCTACCTTAGTAGTGGTTCCTTCAAAAATTTTAGCAAAGTTTTCCCCCAGCGTCTAGCACTTTCACACACCAGCAAAAGTCACTTAAAAAACTCTCTAAAACACTGAAATTAGAACTTCTCACACAAGATAGAAAAGAAAAGGTAGAAGGGATGCCAAACAGAAGGCTTAAAGAGAACAAGGAAAATCTCAACTCCTGTTCTTGGGATGAGAGGAATAAGAGCCAAGAGGGGGTTTATATAGATTTTCAGAGAGCATATGGGACGTCCTAGGGCAGCCTTGGGCAGCTCACAAAAATTTGGGCAAGATTCTATACATAAAGGGGATAGCTAGCATTTGTGCTCATGGGACCACTTTGCTTTACAATTTCTTATGAGTCTAGATTTGATTCTCAATCTTATTTCTTAATCAATATTAGAGAACAATTTCAAAATTAGAATGTTATTAATATCAGTGTAGGACGTCCCTGGTGGATAAAAGATGCTCATAAAATTTTTTTTATTTGGTCATTTGCTTGTTCATCACACATACACACAATATGGCATACATTCCATTTCCTATTCTTGGGTGTCAAACTTGAGGAGTACGCTATTAGTTTTTGAAGGGACATCATATCATAGTCTAAGATCGTAATCTAAGGTTAAAGGAAACTCTCTAATTTAGTCCAAACTCAAAAGTTGGCACACCACCTTGTGTAGTCTTGATTTGGCACCAAAATGGGAGCAAATCTTTGATTTAGAAAACTTTTCCATTCTCTTTCATTTGGAAAATCCTCATGGAATCTCTCTAATATGAAGGCTAGGGTTTTCTTGTGAGAATTTCTTACATATTAGAAACATCTAAGTTTGGAATTAGGCACATGTGAAGTACACACATGTGGTAGACGTCACTAAGGTGCATGGTGCACTTGATCACTTTCCTTGGTACATGGGATCATTTGTCTTAATTTCTATCCATAAGTGACACCTTATATAAGTGAGTGTACTGAATAATTTATGTGGTCCACAAGATCATTCTACAAGGGTTCAAACAATGGAAACATCCCATGGAGCTTTGGGTAGGTTGAGGGTGCACATGATCATGGTGTTCCACCCATGTGACTTGCACATGCTTAGGGTGGCCACGACTTCATGGGTTCTAAAAAATCAAATAAAAACTAATATCTTCTTACTTACAAGGAATTATAATTTATAACCTATAGTTTTAGAATCACATGAACCTAATGCAAATTTTAAGGTATAGTGTGGCCCTAGATGATTTTCCTTCAAAAACTTTTCTTATTTAGAACCCATTGAGGTTATTAGGCCAATGAAAATCTAAATCTTGGTCAATTATCCTGATTTTTGGATATGTTATTTATTTTGTTAGTTCATGTCATTCTATTTCATTTTAGGTCATTTTAATTCCCCAAAGTGCCCTAAATGCCAATTTTTTCTAAATTTGGACCCCTTGAAGGGTGTTTGGCAAATGAAAACGCTATTCTAGACGAATTGAACTGCTTTTTGGATATGTTGTTCAATTAGTCGGTTCAAGTCACTTTGCTTCATTTTAGGTTTTTTTGGATCCCTAAGGGTCACTAAATAAGACTTTTAGAACCTGCCAGATTTAGCCCTAAAATGAACCTAGTTTCATTTTGCTCCCAAATTTCACTGAATAAATGATAAATTTTATTTAATTGAGTATAGAGTTTTTGGGGTATTACAAGCCTAAACATGTGTTGGTTGGCTAGAATTAGAAATTTTAATCTTATACCAATGGTGATATTAGATTTAGAAAGTATTAACACAATTAGGTTTGACCTGTACTTTGAGTTAAAATTAGAATGCCTTACCTTTTATTTTGAAATTGAAAACTATTTTTGGAAGTATTTTCAAAAAGGAAAGATGTGTTTTGCAATGTTTTGTTTGGATACAAAGACTACAAGTTGAGCTGATAGTGGGTAGCCCTTGTCCCGACTAAAGTTAAACATTGAAAGAGATGTGGGTTATCCGCTCAAGAAAGCATTGTTGCTAAGCAGACTTTGGTCTCATTGCTCGATCTGGAAGTTGTTCCACCAGCTTGTATGAGTGGTCTGAGTTAAAGAACACCCTTATTTTCTATGAAAAAAATTTAGAGGTGGAAAATTAGGACAAAAAATTTATTAGAAGTCGAAAAAGATGCCAAAAGTGGTATCTTAATTAGACAAAGGTTATAAATCAACTAGATTGGAACCCAGGATCTAGGGAAATGACCTTAGGTAGAGACATGGCTGGAATAGTGGATCAAAAGCATAAAACTTTAAAACAAAGGTTAGAGATTAAAAATGTGTGAGAACAGAATCATTGTTTAGTCAGGACATGAAATTGGAAAAATTCTGCATCTTTGGTTTCTATATAGTGTGGGATGCATAGGAATTCGGGGGTATGGAAGAAGCCTGGACTTGGAGAATGACGAACCATATTTGGTGAATGATCGGTAATTTTGGAAGAACTTATTTCTCTATGCTTGGCTGGTATGCGGCGGTCAGGTATAGTGGGCTTGAGAAACCTTAGTTATCGAGACATTTGCAAAATTGTTTGGGTGTGACAATTTTCAGAGTGAAAGTTTAAGTGGAACAGCTAGACTGGTATGAGACACTTAAACCTGGAAGTTAGATGGAAGCTTGGAACTTTGCTATGCTAGCATAAAATTGCTTGATTGTATGATTGTTTGAAAAACATGCTGGATTTGTTTATATATATGTCATATGAAACCAAATCCTGTACCCAAGAACAAAAAAACTTAGAATCATAAACTGTTAGGCCATTGAACAAATTGAGAACCTAGAAACATTAATGTAGAGTCATGATAGTACGAACATTTGACAAAGCAATTGCTGACAAGGTGTTATATTTGTAGACAATGGTTGGACAAGAAGATATGCTATCTGATCCACCACTTCTGACAAAATAGAGTAGAGGGATTAGGAAATACATACTGGCATGGAGGCTCGATTAGAGAATATGATGAATGAAGTTGCTTAGAGGGTTATGGATCAACTGATGAGGCTCTACTACAGATACTCCCTCAGTAGCCAACACCTATGGCGCTAGCTCTTCAACGTCAAAGGACTCAAGAGGATTTGGATGAAGAGAAATAGAGGATGATCCTGATGGAGCTACAGAAGCTCCACCTTCCACATTTTGAAGGTACATTTGATTGTATCATGGTAGACCACTGGTATCAAGAGATGGAGGGGCATCTGAATGTGTTGAAGGTAACTGAACTAAGAAGGGCAGTGCTGGCGACACACCACTTCAACTAACCAGCCAAAAGTCAGTGGCATATGATGAGAATGGACCGTAACACGAATGTTAATGCTATGAGCTAGGTAAAATTCATGGAGATCTTTCGTGAAAAGTTTTTTCTGGAAGCAACCTTGAGCCAGCTACAGGAAAATTTCATTTGGTTGAACCAAAGAGAGATGACTATAGCTGAGTATGAAAGGAAGTTCATTGAACCGACCAAATTCTCACCAGATTTGATCAAAGAGGAGAGGATAAAGGCCAATCGCTTTACACATGATCTCAAGATAGAAATTCGAAAAATAGTGAGAACAATGGGCCTAAGGGCTTATAAAGACGTAGAAAACACCCTAACACTGGCATAAGAGCTCAACTTGGAATAATGGGTAAGGGGAAAGAACAAATGGGTCGGGAATGAAAAAGATCATCAAAGGGCTTAGAAAAAGAACAAGAATGGTGGGAAAGCACCACAAAAATAGGGGTAGGCCACGGATGAGTTTAAGGAACATGCCAGGAGGCAAGGGCTGTGCTATGTATGCAGATAGAAGGGTCATCTTGCTAGGGGTTGTTCGACTACTCTTGCTCAGGCTCCTTAGCAACAACCACCATAGGGAGGAGGTTAGAATGATCGCCCTTAGGGGAGGCAATAGTAGAAAAATGCCAATCAGGATAAAAACTCGGGTTATGGGTAGAATCAGGATAGAATGTTCACTGTTGAAGCTTAAGAAGACTAGGTCCCTACAGTGGAAGGTATATTTCTTTTGTTTAATGTTGCTGTGACACTATTGTTTGACTCGGGTGCCTCTAAGTCTTTTATCTTTGAAGAACTAGCTGATAAGTTACAACCTGTGACAAAGACACTGCCCACAACTTTGAATGTGTCCACACTAATAAGGACCACTATTACCTCAAAAAGAATCTGTAGTTGTGACCTATGATTTGGGAATAAACTCTTAACAGTTGATCTATGTACTTCACCTTTTTATGCCTATGATGTAATCTTAAGGATGGATTGGTTAAACTAGTACCAAGCCTAGATATATTGTCCTAAGAGACAAGTGACCATAACCCTACCTTCAGGGAAAACCTATAGAATGAATTGGGATATGCAAAAACTACCGAGGTGTCCAACCTTAGCAATAATGAACTACTTAAGGTAGAAGAATAAGTTCATGGAATTTTATGAAGAAGAACCTGTTGAACTAAAGAGAATCCAAAACCTAGCAATGGTTAGTGAGTACGAGGATATGTTCCCAAACTACTTACCCAGACTACCACCTGCTAGAGAATTAGAGTTCAAGATTGAACTTCACTTTGGAGCCAACCCTATAGCCATGCTTCCTTACAGAATGACACCAGTAGAATTGATCAAGTTGAAGTCTCAACTAGACGAGCTCAGGGAGAAAGGATTCATTAGGCCGAGTGCGTCGCCTTGGGGAGTTCTTATACTGTTCGTGAAGAAGAAAGATGGTTCCATGAAACTATATGTCGACTACTAGAAGCTGAATCAAGATACAATGAAAAATAAATACTCTCTACCATGGATCGATGACCTATTTGATCAATTGAGAGGAGCCACTCATTTCTCAAAGATTGATCTTAATCAGGATATCACTAGTTGAGAATCAAAGAGTCTGATATAAACAAGAATACCTTCAAAATAAGATATGGACACTTCAAGTTCATCGTAATGCCCTTTGGTTTGACCAATGCCCCAATAGCATTTGTGGATTTAATGAACCGAATGTTTAGACAATACTTTGACTAGTTTGTGGTGGTATTCATGGACAACATCTTGATTTACTCTAAATTAGAAGCTAAACACTTAGAACACTTGCGGATAGTGTTGGCGACCCTTAGAAGGCATCAATTATATGCCAAGTTCAGCAAATGTGAATTCAAGATGAAGACGGTCAAGTTCCTTGGTCACATAGTATCAACAAAAGACATCTCTGTAGACCTAAAGAAGGTGAAAGCTGTCATGGACTGGAAGCAACCAAAGACAGTTATAGAGATTAGGAGTTTCTTTAGGCCTGACTAGATAACACATAAGGTTCATCGTAGATTTTTTCAAACTAGCAGAACCTATGACCAAGCTAACCAGGAAGGGAGCTAAGTTCGATTGGGATGAGAAGAATGAACAATCATTCCAAGATTTGAAGAAGAGATTGACTATGGCTTTTGTCCTAGTCACTCCAACTTATGGTGTTACCTATACCCTTTATACTGGTGCTTCACTAAGTGTATTAGGAGCATTCTTGATGCAAAAGAAGCAAGTAGTCGCTTATGCCTCATGACAACTGAAGCTCCATGAGAATAATTACCCTACTCACGACCTAGAGTTAGCTGCCATTGCATTTACCATAAAGATTTGGAGACACTACCTTTATGGTGAGAAATTTGACTAATTTTCAAATTACAAGAGCTTGAAGTACATCAACACCTAGAAGGAGTTGAAGCTCAGACAATAGAGATGGATGGAGTTCTAGAAAGACTATGATTTCTGACTATATTGCCATTCGAGGAAGGCCAACGTGGTGGCCGATGCCTTAAGTAGGAAGTTCAACAAACGGGAGGAAGGGAAAGGCCAGATGTATCAGTTGATTGAAGACTTTAGGTTGGGTGTGACTTTAATGAAAAACAAGCCTACCTCTACAACATGTCTTGCCAATTTGATCTCCTACATCAGATTAGGGAGGAACAAAAGCAAGACAAGTGACTCACCAACCTAATAAAAGGTGTTCTACAAGGTAAGCGTACTAATTTTAGGGTAAATGTTGAGAATATCGTAAAGCTCGGGGAGAAGATCTATGTACCTTTGAATGGAAAAGGTAAGCAAACCATATTGGATGAGGCTCATTAGACCAAGTATACAATGCATCCAGGTGGAGATAAGATGTACCAAAACCCTAGAAAGATTTAATGGTGGAGAGGAATGAAGAGAGATGTGGCTAAATGCTTAACTTGTCAACAAGTGAAAGTAGAACACCACAAACCCTTTAGAATGTTACAACCCCTCCCTATCCTCAAATGGAAGTGGTATAACATTGCCATGGACTTTGTTAGTGGTTTACCTAGGAGCTAAAAAGGAGAAGACATTATTTGGGTGATTGTGGACTGTCTCACTAAAGTGGCTCATGTCTTGCCAATTAGATCCATATTCCAAGTAAGTAAATTAGGAGAGCTCTATGTGAAGGAGATAGTAAGACTTCATGTTGTGCCTAAGACTATTGTATTTGACAGAAACTCTCGTTTTACCTCTCAGTTTTGGCAATGTCTACAGAAGGAGTTGGCCATTAAACTCACCATGAGCACTGCCTTTCACCCTTAGACAAATGGGCAATATGAGAGAATTATCCAAACTTTAGAGTATATGTTGAGGTATTGTATTATAGACTTTAAGGGAAACTGGAGCAAGTACCTACACTTAGTATAGTTTGCCTATAACAACAATTACCAGGTAAGTATCAAGATGGTTCTATTTGAGGCTCTTTATGGAAGACCTTGCAGATAACCAAGCTGTTGGGTTGAACTTAAATACCATGTATTGACTAGGCTAGAATTGTTGAAAGAAATAAACAACCAAGTCAAACTAATCTAGAAGAGGTTGATTATAGCTCAGAGCCATTAAAAGAGCTATGCTGACAAAAGAAGGAGACCCCTAGAGTTCCAAGTGGGAGACAAAGTGTTCCTAAGGATTGATTCTCAAAAGGATATCAAAAGATTTGGATTTAAGGGGAAACTATTACCAAAATATGTTAGACCCTTCGAGATACTTAGAAGAATTGGGGAATGTGCTTATGAGTTGGATCTACCAAATCAGATGACTTTAGCTCACAATGTGGTCCACATGTCGATGTTGAGAAAATATGAACCAGATCCTTCTCACATCATCCACTGGGAGGAAGTAAACATTTGGGATGATGCTATTTATGAGGAAAAGATAGTTAGAATCCTTGACCACAAAGTGCAAAGCCTGAGAACTAAGGATATTCCCTTAGTTAAAGTACTGTCGAAACATCACGAGGTAGAAGAAGCTACGGGGAGCTGGAGAGCAAAATGAAGACAAAATACCCACATTTGTTCACTAGGAGCTCCTGATTTTGTACAAATTTTGAGGACAAATTTTTTCTAAGGAGGGTAGGTTGTAATACCCTAAAAATTTTGTACGAAACAAAATAAAACAATTTAAAACAATCAATCCCCATTTGGGTGAATATGAGTGAGAAATGAGACCGGGTTCATTTTAGGAATAAATTTATAGGTCTAAGACCTTCATTTAGTGAACCTTAAGAACCTAAAACAACCTGAAATGAAATGATATGACATAAATTGATCAATTAGACAATATATCAGAAAATCATTCCATTTGCTCAAAATTAGGGTTTCATTTGCCTAAGACCCTTTAGTGGATTCTAAATAAGGAAAGAAGATCTAGATTACCTTAGCCAAATGTAATACCCTGAAAACTCTGTATTTAATTAAATGAAATTCAAGATCAATTCAGTGAAATTGGGTGCAAAATGAAACCAGGCTTATTTCAAGGCTAAATTTGGCAGGTTTTCAAAAGTATCATTTGGTGACCTTTAGGGAGCCAAAATAACTTGAAATGAAGTATTGTGACAAGAACCAACTAATGGGACAACATATCCAAAAATTAGAACAATTGATCAAGGTTAGGTTTTCATTTGCGAAATGCCCTTCAAGGGGTCCAAATTAGAAAGAATTGTCATTTAGGGTACTTCAGGAGACCGAAATGACCTAAAATGAAATGAAATACATGAACTAACAAAATGAATGACATATCTGAAAATCAAAATAATTGGCCAAGATTTGGATTTTTCTTTGCCTAGTGATGTAAGTGAGTCTTAAATAAGGAAAGTTTTTAAGGGAAAATTACCTTGGGCCAAACCATACCTTAAAATGTGCATTAGGTTCACGTGATTCCAAAACTGTAGGTTATCAATCATAATTCCTTGTAAATAAGAAAATATTAATTTTTATTTGATTTTTTGTGAACCCATGAAGTCATAGCCACCCTAAGCATGTGCAAGTCATATGGGTGGAACACCATGATCATGTGTACCCTTACCCTACCCTGAGCTCCATGGGATGTTTCCTTTATTTGAATCCTTGTAAAATGATCTCATGTTCCATGCAAATGATTTAGGACACCCACATTAATAGACATTTTATATGGTTTAGAAACCATAAGACATGATTCCATATACACCCCCACTTGGTTGTGTACACCCACACCCACTTAAGCCAAAATCGGCCCAATTATGTACATGTGTGTGTGCACACATGTGAGCAACCCCATTTAGATAGTTTCTTGGAACCAAAATAACCATCTTTGACTATTATATGATGTCCCCTCAAAATTTATATTGTACACCCATGCTTGATGTCCAAGAAATAAGAAAATGGGAAATTATTCCTGTGTGTTTGTGTGATGAGCAAGCAAGGAAACCAAAAATAAAAGTTACCATGAGCACATAGGGGACGTCCCATTTGAATTAGAATATGATTTGAACCTCTTTTATGTTTACACATAGTTAGGAAACAAGATTGTACTCATATCTTTTGAATTAGAAAGCCATAGTGGTCCCACTTGCCAACCATGAGCACACTTGCCCTCTTTATGCAAACCATCCCCTTTATGTATAGAAACTTGCCCAAATTTTTGTGAGCTGCCCAAGGCTGCCCTAGGACATCCCATATGCTCTCATAAATATCTATATAAATGCCCCCTTGCTCACTTTCATCTCATCACAAAGCAAAGAGTTGACACTTCCCTCTTTGTTTGTTCTTGCCCTCTTCTTGGCACCTCTTCTCACTCTCTTTTCTTTCTTGTGTGAGAAGTTCTTATTTTGGTGTTGTAGAGAGTTGTTGAAGTATTTTTGTTGGTGATTAGAAGTGCTTGAAGTTCTAAAAGTGGTGGATAAGGGGAACCTCTGCCGGATTCAAAAGAAACTCAGATTCAGGTGGATAGGATTTCTAGAATTCCTTCTTTACTACTTCAAGTCTTTAGTATACTCATGCTTATTTTTGGTTTTCAGCATGTTTATATTTCAATTTGAAACATTTATGATCAAGTTTTATTTTCAATTTAACATGTTTTCATATTTTAATTGATATGTGATAGCGTAACATGCTTAGGCTTATTTTTGAATTTTTAAGCATGCCATGTATGTTTCCATGTTCTCATGATTATTTAAATTCTGATATTAATTATTACGATCTTGTTTCATATTTATTTGAAATTAAATATGAGAAAGTGAAGATGACAATCATATACCATTATAGTAGTCTAAGTGATGCTATGGGTGTTCTTTGTATATACTTAGTGTATATAAGTAACATCACTAAGTGTGGATATGTTTTAAAATACTTGGAATGTGGACATGTGATCCTTATTTCCAATGGAATGTGACAAGATGAATTGTCATTCCATACCTGAATAGGAGTATTTTAATGAAGAACATCAAGGGATTAAAAACCCCTTTTGGTCAAATATACAACACTAACAAGATGTTGTTTGAAACACTTAATGCTTGCAAGTGATTGAAATTGAATGTACTTTTGATTTGAATTAGTAAATTAACAGTTTGATGAATGATCCATTGGGTTATGTGCTCACCCCTTCCTTTTATTTTTCAGGAATTTGAAATGCATGATCAAGCTTGCTAAGGGATTAGAAACTTTATTTTTAGAAAGTTTCTATGTAAGGGCATATTGCTCAAATTTTGAATAAAGACTTTCACTAAATTTTACTTTTAAATTTTAGAGTTATGTACTCTTTCTTTTGATTATATGAATTCAATAATATATTTCTTTATTTTATTTTGAATAAATAAAGAGTTTGAAGTTTTCCTTTATTCACTTGTAATATCTTGTTGAAAATTAAACTTAATGGAAGTGTATTTCAATAAGTGTTAGAATAAAGGAATAGATATGTAAGTTGTGTACTTATAAATGTAACAATAGACCCAACCCGCCTTGTGGTTGAGCTTAAACCTGTATCTTCGGGGTTGGGGTGTTACAAAAATGGTATCAGAGCTGCTCTGTGTGTGCCGGATTGCTCCCAAAGGGGTTGAATTGTAATATCCCACATCGTCTTACTCCAAGGGGATTCTAGGGCTAAATGTGCATTTTAGGGTGTCTCATTGTGCTGATCACTTTTGGGAGACTTAGGTTTGAGTCTCAGCAAGAACAAAACCCTACACCTAGTTAGTGGTGGCTAAGGTGGGGACAATATCAGTACGTAGTGGGCCCGGGTTGTTACACCAAATAATAGCTTGAAATTTTTATTATTTTCATGTGAACCAAAAAATATATGATAAATGCCTTAATCCCTAGCCAATTATGAAATATGAATTTTTATTAAATTCATGTGGACCCAAAAATGCATGGGTGATCATGTGCACCACACCCAACCAAATTGCATGGGACATCTCCATTGTCTTAAAAACCATGAAGACTGATTTTATGTGCTAAGTATATGATCATGTATACCCACACCTGCCTAACTACATGGGATGTTTCACCTCGTTTAGAAACCATTAAGAATGATCTCATGTACACACAAACATTTATCATGTATGCCATGCCCTACTTAGGCAAAAACGACTCATATGTGGGTGTGTGTGTGTGTGTGTGCACATGTAAACAACCCAAATAGAACTTTTGAAAGTGTGATTTATGGTCACAAGAAAAACCCTAGCTATCACAAATCAAGAAGAAACCAAAAATCATAATTGGGAAAGTTACCTAAATAAAAAGATGTTATAATCTTGGCGCCAACTAAGCGAAAGACCATCATAACCTTCATGCAAAAAACCCTAGATGTCCCCTTATGGGTTGTGTGCAAAACCTAGTCTGTGAGGAAACCCTAATCCATGATGCCTAAACCATGCTCCCCTTGTGCTTTGAAAATCTATACAAACCCCCCTAATGTACTCATTCTTCTTTGTTCTAAAACAAGAGCATATTAGTTCCTCTTGATTTTCTCTAGCCCTCTTCTTGGCAACCCCTTCTCCCTTTCTTGTGTTCTTGAGTGGTTTTCAATGAGAAGTTAGGATTTTAGATTACTTTTACATTCTTGAAGTTGCTGGTTGTTCTTGAAGTTGCTGGTTGTTCTTAAATTGCATAGAAGAAAGGAACCTATACTGAATTTTTAGAAAATGCTTCTTAAGGTGGATGAGATTTCCTAAACTTCTACTTTGCTAGTTTGAGTTTCTAGCATGTTAGTGCATCTTTTATTTTCAATTTAGCACTTTTAGTTTCAGTTTTCAACATGTTTAGTTAAGATTTAAATTCAGTTATGTATACATGTTTTAAATATTCATGATACCATGCCACGGCTAGTTTCCATGCTTAGGTTTGATTTGAATTATGAACATGCTATGTATCGTTTCCATGCTTTTTGAATGTTTTATTCTTGGTTTTATTATTATGATTTTAGATTCACGAATATGTGAGAATTAAGTTTAAGACTTTGAAGTTTATGAACCACGTAATGTCATAGTAATCTAAGTGATGCTATGGGAGTTCTTTATATATACTTAGTGTATATGGGTCTCACATTGAGTGTGGATGGGTAAAAACTAAAGTACTTGGAATATAGACACAAGATCCTTATTCCAATGGAATATGACAAAATGAATTGTCTTTCCATCCAAGAGTGGAGTATTTCGATAAGAACATCAAGGGATTAGAACCCCTTTTAGTCTTAACGTCACCAATAATCAAAGATATTGTTTGAAACACTTAATGTATGTAAGTGTTTGAATTTGGATGTGCTTTTGATTTGAATTAGTAATTTAGTTTTTTATGGAATGAAGGGCTATGTGCTCACCCCTTTCTCTCATATTTTTTAGGAAATTGAATGATGAAGACTACTGAAATTAGATAGGGTTTTAAATTTGAAAATTTATATGTAAGGGCATGTTGCCCAAATTTTGATTGTTTAAATGAAGACTTCCATTGAATGCAGTTTTTAATTTTAGTTATGTATTCTTTTATTATTTGAAATTGAAGTATGTACTTTTTTATTTTATTGAACAAATTAAGATTGGGATATTTCTTTTATCCCCTTGTAATAGTCTTATTAAATTAAAATTAAATTGTTTGGGTTGTGTGCTCATTATGAATTAATAAGACTTGAAATAATTGAAATAGAATGTTATGCAAGTTGCATACTTATAAATGTAATACCGATTTGGCCTGCCTTGTGGTTAAGTCCAAATTAAAAGTCTCGGGGGTTGGGGTGTTACAGTGGTAGTCCGAGTAAGTCATCTGAGAACACCTCTTCATAATACCTCTTTATACTCCCTAACCACTTCTAAGTTCTAGATTCCTCTTTGTTCTATAGGGTCTTCCTCAGAGAGTTTCTTAAACTCATCCTTCTGCCTCAAGCAATTCAACATGGCTATGATCATACTTTTAGGTAATCTCTACATGTTGTAGTTGATTCTATAATTTTCCCCAAAGGTAATGTTATGGTTACTTGCCTCTTAAGACAATCTATCTATGTCTAATACTGGTTTAACCAATCCATCTCTAAGATCACATCATATCCATAAAATGGTAGTATACAAAGGTCTACTAAGATTAGTTTATCTCCAAACCTTAGGTCACAACTATACATTCTTTTTGAGGTAATAGTGGTCTTTATGGGTGTGGATACATTCAAAGTCATGGGCAGAGTTTTTGTTATAAGTTACAAACTATTTGCTAGTTTTCTGAAACAAAAGATTTTGTAGCACCTGAATCAAATAATAATTTCACAGCAACATTAAACAATAGGAATGTACCTTCCACAATAGGGACTTGATCTTCGTGAACATTGCCAACAACGAATACTCTGGCTTGGTTTTGACCACGACCCTAGTTTTGCCCCTGGTTAGTGTTCTGTTGTTGTTGTCTACCCTGAAGACGAAAATTCTATTCTCCTCCCTAATTATTTTGTGGCTGTCGAGCAACCTAGGTTGGTGTTGTAGGACAATTCCTAGCTATGTGATCTCATTGCTTGCGCAGGTAGCACAACCCTAGTTTCTTTGCCTATTCTTTTGGTTCTTCCTTAGGCTGCACTTGTTGTTGAGTCTGAGGTGCCTTCCCACCATGCTTGTTCTACTTTTCTATGTTCCTTTGTGGCCTTTGTCATTTTTTGGCCTCTTATTTCTATTCCTCAATCTCTGTTCAAGATTGAGTTTCTACTCCAAAATTTATGCTCTTTCTAAGGCATCTCCATACGAATTTAGGCCCAATGACATTATCAACTTTTGGATCTGGATCTTGAGATCCCGTGCAAATAAGTTGGCTTTCATTTGCTCCTTTTGGGTCAGTTTAGGTGAAAATTTGGCCAGTTCAGTAAATTTTCTCTCATATTCGGCCATCGTCACGTCTCTTTGATTTAGTCTAACAAAATTTGACTGCATCATTCTCAGCGTAGCTTCTAGAAAGAACTTCTCATAAAACACTTCTTTGAATTCCTCCCAGTTCATCTAATTGACGTTAGAGTTTGGATCTGCCTTTAGCATCCACCACCAACTTCTAGCTGGTCCCTCGAATTGATGGGTAGGTGTTCATCCAACTCCTTGTACCAGTGATTTGTCGTTATGCAGTCACAAAGTTCCATCAAATTGAGAAGGGCCGAGTTTCTGCAATGCCATCAACATATCCCTTTGCTCCTTGTATTTTATATCCTCATGTGTCCTCTGACGAACTGGAACCTCAAGCACTAGTACTAGCTGTTGTACCAGAATATGTTCCTATACCTGCGGCTATGGCACTGCCTGTGCTATCATTTGAGGTAATGGCCTCATAATTTGTCAAAGGATTTGGGAAAAGAAAGGAAAGAGATTAACATAACACATGGGCTCGCCTCTTGGGCAGTTCAATGAAAGAGGAAAATGTCATCAGATGATGTGGGCCTAAAGATGGGAAGCGGTGTTATAGAAACTACCAACATGAGGACTAGTAATAATCCAAGGGGATCAGCACAATTTACCTAAAAACATGATGGCAATACTATTAGGTTGTATACATGCCAAGAATGACTTCACTAAAATGGTGGAAGAAGAAAACTCACATGATCAATCCCTATTGAGAACATTCTCCTAGTAAAGGAATTCACAAACATTTTTCCCAATGGATTACCAAGACTTGTACTAGTAAAAGGTATCAAGTTTAATATTAAACATCTACCAAGTACAAGTCTACTAGCCATTCCACATTATTGAATGGCACCAGCTGAAATGGTTAAAATTAAGGACTCAACTAGATGAGTTGAGGGAAACGGGATTCACAAGGCATAACAAGTTGCCATAGGAAGCCCCAGTACTATTTGTGAAGAAAAAGAATGAGTCAATGTGACCCTTTGTGGGAATAACTATGCCCTACCTAGATATATGACTTTTTAGAGGTTGAAAAAAGCCACTTACTTTTCAAAGATCGACTTGAGAAATGGATATCATCAACTACGAATTAAGGAAGTTGACATTTTGAAGATGGCAGTCAAAACTAAGTATGGGCTCTTTGAGTTTACTGTAATGCCTTTTGGACTTACAAATGCCTCAACAACATTCACAGACATCATGAATAGAGTATTCAAGCCTATCAGGATAAGTTCATGGTGGTATTCGTTAATGACATCCTAGTTTACTCCAAAACATATGAAGAATGTGAGGCAAATATAACTATAGCATTGGAGATGCTAAGGACTTAGAGTTGTATGCCAAACATAGTAAATGCGAGTTTTGGATAAAATCAATAAAATTCTTAGGATATTTCATCTTTGAAGTAGGAATCATAGTGGATTCATCCAAGATCAAAGCTATCACAAATTGGAAACAACCTAAGACAACGATTGAAATCAAAAGATTCTAAGGGCTTTCAAGATACTATAAACACTTCATAAAAAAATCTTCTCCAAATTGTCTTAATCCATGACCAAACTGACCCAAAAAGATATGAAGTGTGATTGGGATGACAAGTGTGAATGATCTTTTCAAGAATTAATGAGAATGCTTACTTTAAAATCCATTTTCAGTATTTCAACTTGTTGAATAAGGTATGTGTTGTACACCGATGCATCACAAAATGGGTTGGGCATCTTACTCATATAGGAGTGAAGAGTGGTGGCTTATGCGTTTACATAGCTAAAGCCTCATGACAAGGACTATCGCACATCTAACCTTGACACTATTTGTACAGGGAGTTCAAACTTCATTTAGACCACAAAAGACTCATGTATATCTTCATGCCAAATGACCTAAAGCTATGATACAGGTGGTGAATCCTCAATGATTAGGATTTTCAATTACTTTACCACCTTGATGAGGCCAATCTAGTAGCTGGCATCCTAAGTTGGAAAACCTATATAGAGAATGAAGACAATGCTCGAATTGAGGAACAACATACATTCTTCTCAATCGTTATTCTAAAATCAGAAATACAATGAAAGATCTTTGAAGCTCAAGGGTTGGATAGGTCAATAATGGAGATTAAGGCTGACATTCAAATTTGCAAACACCCATATTTTAAGATTGACACAGATGGTATAGTAAGACCCAAGGAACGAGTAATACTTCCTACACCTAGAAGGAATTAAAATGTACCGAAATCTCAAGAAATCCTATTGGTGGAAGGGAATGAAGCAGGACATGGCCGAGTACATGTCAAAGAGCTTGACGTGTTAACAAGTAAAGGTTGAGTACCACAAACCATCCAATCTACTTCAAACCTTAAAAATTACTAAATGGGAATGAGAGAAATCTACCATGAACTTTATGACAAGACTCCTTAGGAACCCAAAGGGTGAAAATATAGAATATGTAATTATAAACAAACTAAGTAAAACATCTTGCTTCTTGCAAATCAAACAATAGATCCAATTCATAAGCTAAGAGAATAGTATGCAAAAGGAATAGTGAGATTGCATGGCATCTTGAAATCCATTGTGACAAATTGAGATGAGTGGTTCATTTCACAATTCTAGTAGAAGCTACAAAAAGAATTAGGTACCAAATTCACAATAAGCACTGCAGTCATGTAACACCCCACCTCCCATGCCTTGTGTTCACATTATTCGATGATATTTTTCTTTCTATTTTTGGTTTGCTCAGGAGCTGAGCCTGTGTTATGTGATCTTCTTTCCTTTTTCCCTTCCCAAATCCTAGGGACTTTTTGAATAATATTGACTCATGCAATAATTCAGAAAAATAAACATTTAGATAAAATAATTTCATATCATTAACTATTTTCAAAATTGAAAGGTACAAAGCCTTTGTGTTTATTACAACAAAAAATAACTTCAAAACTTGAATAAAATAAATTAAGCCAACATGGCCTACAATAAAATCTTAAAAAATAATCTAAGAGTCTTCCATGAGGTCTTGATATATCAATTTCCTAAAAGATTAAAAAGAAAGGGTGAGATGACATGTAATACCCTACCTCCCCGAATTCGATTCTTTCCCTTTCTTCTTTGCTTTTGCCTTGTAATACCCTCTAATCTAGCATTGAATAAAATGAAACAATTCAATTGCATTTGATTGAATTTGGGTGAGAAATGAAAATAGGTTCGTTTCAGGGATAAATTTAGCAAGTCCAAAACTCCATTTTATGAATCTAAGGACCTGAGAATGACCTGAAATGAGATAAGATGACATGAACTGATCTATTAGACAACATATCCAAATATCAACTCAACTGGCCAAAAATTAGAGTTTCATTTGCCTAATATCCTTTAGTGAAGTGTAAATTAGGAAAGTAAATGAAATGAACATCACCCTAGCCAAATGATAGCTTGGAAATGTGCATTATTTTAATATGAACACAAAAATATATATTAAAGTCCTTAATTCTTAGTAAATAATAAGATATAAATTTTTATTAAATTCATGCGGACCCATAAATGCATGGCCACCCCTAAACATATGCAAACCACATGGGTGGAACACCATGATCAGGTGCACCCTCACCCTACCCTCACCCTCAATGGGACATTTCCCTTATTTAAAATCAAGTAAAATGATCTCATGTGCCATGCAGATGATCAAGTTTATCACACCTATGAGAAACCATGAAGAATGATTTCATGTACACCACACTTTGATCATGTACCCCATGCCCTATTATGCAAAATTGGTCTATGTGTGTGTGTATGTGCACACATGTGAGCAACCCTAATTTAGAAGAGTCAAAATGATGAACTATGAAACCATAGTCATCACATACATAAAGGGGAAATAAAAAATCACAAACAAGAAAGTTTCCTAAACCCAAAATGTTCCAATCTTGGTGCCATGTGAAGGAAAGACCATCATAACCTCTATACAAAAACCCTAACCATCCTCTATGTGTGTTATGTACAAAAACCTAGCTGTTACATGTGAGGAAATCCTAATTAAAGTTTCCAAAACCATCCCCCAATGCTCTTTTAAAAATCTATATAAACCTCCCTTGTGCACACTTTTTCTTTATCCCAAAGCAAGAGGTGGCACTTCTCTCTTAGCTTCTTCTAGCCTTCTTCTTGGAAACCCTTTTGTTTTTGAGTGATTTGGTGTTTGATTGAGTGTTCTTGACTTATTTTTGGAGTGTTGGACGATGGAGTAAGGAACCTCTGTCAAATTTTCATCAAACTCGCAATTAAGGTGGAAGTGATTTCTAGAACCTCCTCTTTTCTTCTTTAGATTAATACCGTGTTCATTGCATGTTTAGTTTTTAGAAATCTTTCATGTTTCAATTTCAAAATTTTAATTATGATTTTAGTTTTAGTTTAGTACATGAACATGTTTTATGAATTCATGAATCCATGGCATGCCTTGTAGCATGTATAGGTTTATTGCAATGTATGATGCATGTGTTTGGATAATTCATACTTTGATTTTTAGATTGTTTATATTATGATATTTGTTTCCCTTATTCTATGATTCTTGAATATGAGATTAATTATGAGATGATGATGATCAATAACCATGTACCATCATAATGAACATGTGGGTCATTATGGAGGTTCTTTTCATGTGATTAGTTTACACGGTATAAAAACCAAAATACTTCGTTGGTGGGTAAGAGGCCCTAAGTCCAAAAGTCCAATGAAATTGGCTAAAAATGCCTTTTTCACTCTAAGGAGATATTTTGTTAATAACATCAAGGGCCTTGAAACTTTTGGTCTAAGTCACAACTATGCACAAAATGTTGCTTGAAACGCCTAATGTATGCAAGTGTATGAATTATGGATGTGTTTTTGGTCTAAATTAGAAAATGGGTTATTTGAAAAGGATCCATTGGGCTATGTGCTTACCCTTCCTCTCTTATTTTTTTTAGAAAATTGAACATGCATGAAGACGCTGAAAATAGTGATAGTTTCTTTATTTTTAGGAAGTTCCTATATTGGCATATGTGCCAAGTTTTGAAAATTCTGCTGTAATAATTTCTTTTTAAGATTGAGTTATGTACTACCCTTTATTAAATTAATAAAGTTCATGAACTTCTTTTATCTCTTGTACTATTGCCTTATATAATTTGTCTCCCAAATTTGAGTTAAGTACTCTTAAATTCCATTAAGGCATGAGATAGTTGAAAATGAATGTCAAGTGTGAGTCACTTGTAAAGTAATACCTACCCAATCCACTTGTATGGTTAAGTCCACCGTCAAAACAATGGTTATGTCCAAAATAAAGAAAGAACATGAGGATTGCAATGTTACAAAGGTGGTATCAGAGCTCAATTATTAGAAACACTGGGTTAGAAATAAAAAGTTAAGACTAAACATTTGTTGTTGGCTAGAATTAGAAAGTTAGTCTTGTACCTACAGTGGTATGAGACTTAGAAAATATAACTCCATTAGGTTTGACCCATTGAACTTAGAATGTCCTACCTTCTATTTTGAAAACTGAAAAATGTTTTAGAAAGTGTTTTCAAGAAAGAAATATATGTTTTCAAATCTTTTGTTTGGATACAAAGACTGAACATTGAGTTGATAGTGGGTAAGCCTTGTCCCAAGTAAACCTAAACATCGAAAGGGAGGGGGGTTATTCCGTCTTAGAAAGCACAGTTGCTAAGCAAACTTTGATCTCGCCACCTGATCTACAGGTTGTCCCACCAGCATGTACAAGTGGTCTGAGTTGAAAAACTTCCTTACTTTCTACAAAAGAAAATTAGAAGGTGAAAAATTAGGGGCAAGAAACTGACTACAGCTTGAAAAGATGCCAAAAATGGTGTCTTGACTAGAGGGAAGGTTATGAGTCAACTAGATTGAAACCGTGGGTCTAGGGAAGTGACCTTAAGTAGAAACATGGGTAAAACAATGGATCAAAAGCATAAAACTTTAGGACATAGGTTACAAAATGAAAATATGTGAGAACTGAATCTTGTTTGGTCAGGACACAAGATCAGGAAGATTCTATAACTCTGGTGTCTATGTGGCATGAGACACATAGGAATTCGGGTTAAGGAGGAAGCTTGGACTCAGAGAATGACAAACCATGTTTAATGAATGATCGACAACTTTGGAAGAATTTGTTTCTCTATGCTTGGTTGGTACGGGACGGTCAGGTATAGTGGGCCAAGAAACCTTAGTTATCGAGAAATTTGCAAAATTGTTTGGGTGTAGCAATTTTCTAAGTGAAAGTCTAAGTGGGCCACTTGAACCTGGAAGCTTAGATGGAAGCTTGGAACTTTGCTATGCTAGCATGAAATCTCTTAATTATATGATTGTTTAAAAAAGCATGCTTGATTTGTTTATATGTATGTCATATGAACCAAATCCAATACCCAAGAACAAAAAGAACCTAGAAGCATATACTATTAGGCCACTCAACAAATCAAGAACCTAGAGACTCGAATCTAGATTTATGATAATACGACCGTTTGAAAAAACAAATATGACAATCTACTCGATTTGTAGATGATGGCTAGAACAAGAAGGTATGCTACTCGATCCAACACTTCTAAAGAGAAAGAGCAGAGGGATCAGAAAATACCTTTCGGCATGGAGGCCCGAATGGAAAATATGATGAATGAAGTTCCTCGGAGGGTTATGAATCAACTGATGAAGGCTCTACCCCAAATACTCCCTCAAGCAGTATCACAGCCTTAAGTGCTTGAACTCGTCTAGATTCAGCAACCAGCACCTGTGGCCCAAGCTCCTAAGAGTTAGAGGGCTCAAGAGGACCTAGAGGATGAGAAACAAAGAAAGATGCTGATAGAGTTGCAAAAGCTCCACCCTCCTTCATTTGATGGTACTACAAATTGCATCTCGGCTGACCACTGGTACTAGGAGATGGACGAAATTTTCAATGTACTAAAGGTAACTGGGTCAAGATGGATGACATTGGCTACACACCACTTCAAAGGACCAGCTAGAAGAAAAATTCTTCTTTATTCATAAAAAGAAAATACATAACTTTCTAATGTAAAAGTAAACTACTACATTGTTGATCAAAAGGAATTCATAACCTCTAAATATAAAAATTAAATTTCAACGGAAGACTTATTTAAAATTGGGCAATATGTCCTTACATTAAAAGAAAACTTAAAAAAATAGAAACTTGCTAAAATAGAAACTATCCAAATTCCACGATTTTCATAAAATAATTTCCTAAAAAAAAAGGATGAAGGGGTGAGCACAAAGCTCAGTGAATCTTTTTCAAACAACCATTTTTCAATTTCAAACCAATAACATATTCATATTTCAAACACTTGCATACATTAGGCGTTTCACACATCCATTTGTTTAAAGTTGAGATTTTAGACCAAAAGGATTTTTAAGCCCTTGGTGTTCTTAACAAAGTACCTCCTTAGAGTGAAATATAGCTTTTCTTAGCCAATTTCATTGGATTTCTGGACTCAAGGGAACTTACCCACCAACCAAGTACTTTGGTCTTAAGACCATATGAACTAATCATATGAAAAGGAACATCTATAGCAACCCACATGTTTGCTATGATGGTACATAGTTATTTTCACCATCTTCTTTTGTTAAATCTTGAATCATCAATTAAACTTTAGAATATGGAAACAAGATCAATAAAATTTATAATATGAACAATCTGAAAATCAAATCATGAAACAACCATAATCATGCATCATTCTTTGAAATAAAGCCTAAGCATGATACTAAACATGGCATGAATATTTTGAATGCATAAATTTGAACAAGGATCAAATCTGAAACTGAAATATATTTTAGAATACTAAAACTGAAATTATTTTGATTTCAAAAGCCAAACAAACAATGAACATGCTAGTAATTCGAATAAGAAAAAGAGGTGTTAGAGAAATCACTTCCACCTTATGGTGCTTTCTCCCCAAAGTTTAGACAAGAGTTCCCAACGTACAAGCATCAAGAAAATCACTCAAGATAAATCCCCAAACCAAGAACTTCTCACACACAAGAGGGAAAAGAAAGGTGAGAAGGGGTGCCAAGAAGAGGGCTTAGAGAACGAGAGGAAATCTCAACTCTTGTTTCTTCGGATGAGAGGAATGGTGAGCATGGGGGGTTTATATAGAGTTCAAAATGACATAGAATGGTGTGTTTGTGGTGGTCTCCTTGTAGGAAACTTGCTAATTCTTCAAAATTCTGTGCCTCCCAAGTATAGGAGAATAGCAAGTGTATTTGGATAATTTTCTTGAAATTTAGAAACCAATTTTCAGATTTTGGAAACTATTTCTCAGATTTTTTTCGATTATTTTCTATTTTAATTTCGGAGCATTTGATCTAGGCCATCAAAATGTCCTAGAGTGCAGCACGCAGATCCTCGTTCACGATCAACAAATCTAAGCTTGCATTGTGCACCGTTGAATCGGGCGGATTGATCATGGGTCGTTGGATCATGATGATTCGGTGCATCCGGGCATTCGTGCGGGTTTAATCGCAGTCATTGGATTGGGCAGATCAATCGTGGATCGTTGGATTGTGGCAATTCGGTGCATCCAGGCATTCGGTGCAGACTTGATCGTGGCCGTTGGATCGTAGATCGTGCGGATTACGTGTTTCTGGCTGTTGGATGATGTATCCATTGCCCAAAATTACTTTCTAAAGTTTCTATCATTCGGAATTTGCTAGTTATAAACCCAATTTCACTTTCCAATTTATGTATATGTGGTTTATTGCACACATCCTTCTATTTTATTAAATCTCCCTAATATTATTTCCTTTCTATTTCTTTATTATTGTATTTATTAGATATTTTTCTATTTCTTTGATATTTTTATTACCAACAATTAATAATCTATATTTCTCTATATTTTTCATTTCTTCATTTCATATATTTTCCTTCATATATATATATATATTATTTTCAAAGAGGTAAAAATAATAATTATATTTGTATATATATACATAATTCACTCTACTTATTTTATATTTGATAATTAACTCCATAATTGTTCCATTATATGCATAATTACAAAGTAATTCTTATACAAATCATATTTGAAATTCTACTTACCTTATATCATTTGTTAGATCATCCTAATCCTAAGATTTCATTTGCCTCCAATTATTTTAGAATCCTTCTCAATAAATCTTATTTCTCATTTTTCATACATAATTTTCACCCAGGAGTCTCAAGAAACATTTATTTGCTTGTCGACTTTATTTATTTTTAAGTTATTTGACAAAATTATGAGGTATTACAACCTACCCTCCTTAGAAAAATTTTGCCCTTGAAATTTGTACATGTTTAGGTGTTCTTAGTGAACAAATGCGAGTACTTAGTCTTCATTTCACTCTCTAGCTCCCAGGTAGCCTCTTCCATTCCATAATGCTTCCACAGTACCTTAACTAAGGGAGTATCCTTAGTTCTCAGATTTTATACTTTGTGATCAAGGATTTTTACCGCCATTTCCTCGTAGGTCGCATCATCCTGAATGTTCACTTCTTCCCAGTGGATGATGTGAGAGGGGTCAGGTTCGTACTTTCTCAACTTGGAGGCACGGAATATGTTATGAGTTGATGTCATCCGACTTGGTAGATCCAACTCATAAGCACATTCTCTGATTTTTCTAAGTATTTCAAAGGGTCCTACAAACCTCTGAGATAACTTCCCTTTGAAACCAAACCTTTTGATACCCTTCTGAGGACTAACCCCTAGAAATACTTTTTCTCCAACTTGGAACTCTAGCGGTCTTCTCCTCTTGTCTGCATAACTCTTTTGACGACTCTGTGCAGTAGTCAGTTTCCTTTGTATTAACTTGACTTGGTTGCTCATTTCTTCCACCAAGTCTGGCCTAGTTAATACATGATGTTCAAGCTCAGCCCAACAGGCAGGTAAGCTTCAAGGTCTCCCATAGAGAGCTTCGAATGGAGCCATTTTTATGCTTGCTTGGTAATTGTTGTTATAGGCAAACTCCGCTAGGTGTAAATACTTGCTCCAGTTCCCCTTGAAGTCTAAAACACAAAACCTCAACATATCATCCAAAATCTTGACAACTCTTTCTGACTGACCATCCGTCTGAGGGTGAAAGGCTATAATCATGGTGAGCTTAGTACCTATCTCCTTCTGGAGACTCTGCCAAAACTGTGAAGTAAAGCGAGAGTCTCTATCAGACACGATAGTCTTGGGTACACCATAAAGTCTAATGATTTCTTTCACATAAATTTTTCCTAGCTTACTGACTTGGTTTTTGGATCTGATTGGCAGGAAATGAACCACTTTGGTGAGGCGATCCACAATAACCCAAATAGTGTCTTCTCCTTTTTGGTTTCTGGGTAAACCACTGACAAAGTCCATGGAAATATTACCCCACATCCATTCAGGGATAGGGAGTGGTTGTAACATTCCAAAGGGTTTCCGGTGTTCTGCTTTCACTTGATGACATGTTAAGCACTTAGAGACATGCTTAGCTACGTCCCTCTTCATTCCTCTCCACTAGTAGGTTTTCCTGAGGTTCTGGTACATCTTATCCCTGCCTGGGTGCATGATATACTTGGTCTGATGAGCTTCATCAAGTATAATTTTCTTGCCTTATCCTTATTGAGGTACACATATTCTTTCCTTGAGCCTTAGGATATTCTCAACGTCTAGCCTAAAGTCAGTATGCTTACCTTGTGTAACTCCTTCGATCAGACTGGTAAGTCATTTGTCTTGCCTTTGTTCATCCTTGATCTAGTGTAGAAGATCTAGTTGGCAAGACATAGTGTAGAAGTAGGCTTGCTTTTCATTTAGAGTCACACCCAGCTTAAAGTCATCAATCAACGAGTACATCTGGCCTTTCTCTTCCTCCTGTTTGTTAAATTTCCTACTCAAGGCGTCAACCACTACATTGGCCTTCCCCAGATGGTAGTGTAGTTGAAAATCATAGTCTTTCAAGAACTCCATCCATCTCTGTTGCCTGAGGTTCAACTCCTTCTGGGTGTAGATATACTTCAAGCTCTTGTGATATGAAAACAGATCAAATTTCTCACCATAAAGGCAGTGTCTCCAAATCTTCGAGGCAAACACAATGGCTGCTAATTCTAGGTCGTGAGTAGGGTAATTATTCTCATAGTCCTTCAGTTGTCGCGAAGCATAAGAGACTACTTGTCTTTCCTGCATCAACACTGCTCCAAGTCCACTTAGCAAAACATCAATATAGAGGGTATAGGTAACACCATGGGTTGGAGTGACTAGGATAGGGGCCGTAGTCAATCTCTTCTTTAGTTCTTAGAATGATCGTTCACACTTCTCATTCCAATCGAACTTAACTCCTTTCCTGGTTAGCTTGGTCATAGGTTCTGCTAGTTTAGAGAAATTTTAGACCAACCTTCTGTAGTACCCAGCTAGACCTAAGAAGCTCCTGATCTCTGTAACTGTCATAGGTTGTTTCCAATTCATAACTACTTCCACTTTCTCTGGATCTACAGAAATGCCTTTTCTTAACACTACGTGGCCAAAAAACTTGACTTTCCTCATCCAGAATTCACATTTGCTAAACTTGGCATATAATTGATGCCTTCTGAGTGTCTCCAACACTATTTGCAAGTGTTCTAAGTGTTCAGCATCTGACTTGGAGTAGATTAGTATGTCATCTACGAATACTACCACAAACTGATCAAGATACTGTCTAAACACTTGGTTCATCAAGTCCATGAATGCTACCGGGGCATTGGTCAAACCAAATGGCATCACGGTGAACTCAAAGTGTCCATATCTTGTCCTGAAGGCAGTCTTGTATATGTCGAACTCCTTGATTCTCAACTGATGATAACCTGACCTAAGATCAATCTTTGAGAAATGAGTGGCTCTTCTCAATTGATCAAATAGGTCATCAATCCTCGGTAGAGGGTACTTATTCTTCACCGTAGCTTGGTTTAATTTTCGATAATCGACACAAAGTCTCATAGAACCATCCTTCTTCTTCACAAACAACACCGGAACTCCCCAAGGTGATTCACTTGGCCTGATGAACCCTTTCTCTCGGAGCTCATTGAGTTGTGACTTTAACTCAATCAGTTCTACCGATGCCATTCTATAAGGAGGTATAGCTATAGGGTTGGTTCCAGGGTGAAGTTCAATCTTGAACTCTATCTCTCTAGCAAGCGGTAGTCCGGGTAAGTCATCTGGGAACACATCCTCGTACTCACTAACCACTTCTAGGTCTTGTATCCTCTTCAGTTCCTTAGGCTCTTCTTCAGAGAGTTCCTCAAACTCATCCTTCTGCCTTAAGCAGTTCAACATGGCTATGGTTGGACTCCTCGGTAATTTTCGCATATCTCCATTGATTGTTTAGGTTTCCCTAGAAGGTAGGGTTATGATCACTGGTCTTTTAGGAAATCTAATTGGGCTTGGTACTGTTCTAACCAATCCATCCCCAAGATCACATCATATCTATCAAAAGGTAAGGTATATAAGACAACTGTTAAGAGTTTATCCCTAAACCTTAGGTCACAACTAGACATTCTTTTTGAAGTTATAGTTATCCCTATTGGTGTGGACACATTCAAAGTTACAGGTAGTGTTTTTGTCATAAGTTGTAATTTATCAGCTAGTTCTTCAAAAATAAAGGATTTAGAAGCACCTGAGTCAAACAATAGTTTTACAGCAACATTGAATAATAGGAATGTGCCTTTCACTGCAGGGACCTGGTCTTTTTGGGCCTCAACTGCGAACACTTTGGCCTGGTTCTAACCACGGCCTTGGTTTTGCCCCTGATTGGCATTCTAATTTTGTCTGGCTTGAGAACGCCCATTCTAACCTCCTCCCTGAATATTCTGTTGTTGTTGTTGTTGGGGAGCCTGAGCTAATGCTGTTGGGCGGTTTTTAGCGAGATGCCCCCTCTGTCTGCACAAGAAGCATAATCCTACCCTCCTAGCTTGCTCCCGCCTCATCCTTGTTCTGTCCCTGTTTCTTTTGTGTGTTCCCACCATTCTTACTTTTCTTTTGAGCCCCTTGATTATTTTCATTCCCAGGCCTCTTATTCTTCCCCCTCAACCTTTGTTCCAAGTTGAGTTCTTGCTCCAGAGTTCGAGCCTTTTCTACGACGTCCTTGTAAGTCTTTAGGCCCAAAGTTTTCACTATCTTTCAGATCTCGATCTTGAGACCCTGTGCAAACTGGTTGGCCTTCCTTTTCTCTTCCCTGATTAGATTTGGTGAGAATTTGGCCAGTTCTGTGAACTTCTTTTCATATTCAACTACAGTCATGTCCCTTTGATTCAGTCAAACAAAGTCCTCCTGTAGTTTGCTCAGGGTTGCTTCTGGAAAGAACTTCTCATAAAAGATCTTTGTGAAGTTTTCCCAGCTCATGGCATCAACATCCATATTAGGGTCCATCCTCATCATTCGCTACCAACCCCTGGCTGGTCCTTTGAAGTGGTGCGTGGCCAGTGCCACTCATCTTGACCCAGTTACCTTCAGCACATTGAGAACTTTCTCCATCTCTTGGTACCAGTGGTCTGCCGAGATGCAATATGTGGTGCCATTAAATGAAGGAAGATGGAGCTTCTATAGCTCAATCAGCATTTTCCTCTATTTTTGATCCTCCAATCCCTCCTAAGCCCTTTGATATTCGGGATTTTGGACCATAGGTGTTGGTTGTTGGACCTTGGTAGGTTCAGGTACTTGAGGCTGTGGTGCTACCTGAGGGATTATCTGTGGGAATGCCCTCAATAGTTGATCTAGTACCCTCTGCAACATCTCATTCATCATGGCTTCCATCTATGCATCCATTCTAGTAGGCAGTTCCTACTCCCGTTATTCGGTCTCATCAGAGATGGTGGATCGAGTAGCGTACCTTCTTGTTCCAGCCATTGTCTATAAATTTAACACCTTGTCAGTATTTGCCTCGTCAGATTTTCATACTATCATGACTCTAGATTCATGTCTCTAGGTTCTTGATTTGTTTAGTGGCCTAAAGGTTTTTCTTATAGGTTCTTTTCATGCATGGGTACGAGATTTGGTCTCAAAGCAAATAAACAATAAAGCATGCATATCACACAATCATACGATCAAGCTAGCACAACAAGGTTCCAAGCTTCCACCTAAGTTTTTAGGTTCAAGTGTCCCATATCACTTTACCCGTTTCACTTAGGTTTTCACCCAGAATAGAGTCGCACCCAAACAATTTCGCAAATTGCTCAATAACTAAGGTTCCCGAGCCCACTGTACTCCACCGTCCCATACTAGCGAGCATCGAAAAACCCATTCTGCTAGCGTTACCGATCATTCACCACACATGGTCCATCATTCTCCAAGTCCAAGCTTCCTCCATACCCCGAATTCCTATGCATCCCATACTGCATAGAAACTAAAAGATACAGAAGCTTCCCAGTCTCGTGTCCTGATCCAACAATTTTCTGTTTTCACACAAGTTTCCATCTCTAGCCTATGCCCTAGAGATTTATTCTTTTGATCTACTGTGCCACCCCTAGTTACACCATGTTTCTACCTAGGGTCTTTCTTTGGACCTAGGGTTTAATCTGGTTGACTCACAACCTCTGTTTAGTCAAGATACCACATTTGGCATCTTTTTCGATTTCTATTCACTTTCTTGCCATAACTTTCCTCCTTCTAATATATATATATATTTTTATAGAAAATAAGGGTGTTCTTCAACTCTGACTACTCATATAAGCTGGTGAGACAACCTCCAGATCGGGCGGAGAGACCGAAGTCTGCTTAGCAACCGTGCTTTCTAAGGTAGGATAACCCACCTCCTTTCAATGTTTAGCTTTACTCGAGACAAGGCTTACTTACTATCAGCTCAACTTGTAATCTTTGTATCCAAACAAAACATTTCAAAATATATTTTTCATTTTTGAAAACACTTTCTAAAACATTTTCTAATTTTAAAAAATAGAAGGTAGGGCACTAAAATTTCAATTCAATTCAATGTGAAGCCTAATTTGGGTTTCTAATTCTTGTCAAGCAACTAATGTTTGACTTTCTATTTCTAGCCTAATCAACACATGTTTAGGCTTGATTTTCTATTTTAAGCCCAAAGCACCTAAAGCCTAAGCTCTGATACCACACTTGTAACACCCCAACCCCACATTCATTGAGTATTGGATATAACCACCATTGTTTGATAGTGGACTTAACCATTTGGCTAGTTGGGTCCATGTTACTTTTACAAGTGACAAACACTTGACTTTCTATTTTTTAATATGTCATGCCTTAGAGTAAATTCAAGAATACAAATTCCACTTATTAAAATCAAGGCAATTAAAGATAAAGAAAAATTCAACTTCTTTATTCATAAAAAGAAAATACATAACTTTCTAATGTAAAAGTAAACTATAACATTGTTGATCAAAAGGAATTCATAACCTCTAAAATAAAAATTAAATTTTAGCGAAAGACTTATTTAAAATTGGGCAACATGCCCTTATATTAAAAGGAAACTTAAAAAAAATAGAAACTTGCTAAAATTTAAACTATCCAAATTCCATGGTCTTCATAAATTAATTTCCTGAAAAAAAGAGAAGCCAGACTTATCTTTAAAACATTACTTCCCAACCAAATCTTCTACATCAGATCAAGGACGAACAAAGGCAAGAAAAGTGGCTAACAAGCCTAGTTGAAGGAGTTGAAGAGGGTAAGCATGCTGATTTCAAATTAGATGCTGAACATACCCTAAGACTTGGAAATAGAATTTGTGTGCCTCAAAATGGACATAGTAAGCAAACCATACTAGACGAAGCCAATCAGATCAATTACATGATGCATCCAGGCAGTGACAAGATGTATCACAACCTCAGAAAGACCTATTGGTGGCAAGGAATGAATAAAAAATGTAACTAAGTATGTCTCTAAGTGCTTAACTTGTCAACAGGTGAAAGAGAACACCAAAAGTCCTCTAGAATGTTACAACCACTCCTAGTCCTTGAATGGAACTAGGATAACATTTTCATGAACTTTGTTAGCGGATTACCCTAGAACCAAAAAGGATAAGATATTGTATGGGTAATTATGGATTGTCTCACCAAAGTGGCTCATTTCTTGCCCATTAAATCTACAGACCAAGTCAGTAAGTTGAAAGAATTCTATATGAAGGAGATAATAAAACTTCACAGTGTGCCTATGACCATAGTGTCAGACAAATACTCTGGATTCACCTCACAATTCTGGCAGAGTCTACGAAAGGAGTTGGGCACCAGATTCATCATGAGTACCTCTTTCCATCCTCTAATCGATGGCCAGTGTGAGAGGGTCATTCAAACATTATAAGATATGTTGAGGTCTTGTTTCCTTGATTTAAAGGGCAACTGGTACCTACACCTGACAGAGTTTGCCTATAACAACAGTTATCAGGTAAGTATAAGGATGGCTCCATGTGAAGCTTTCTATGGGAGGCCCTATAGATCGCTAACCTATTAGGCTGAACTTGAGGATCACATGTTCATTGGGCCAGATCTAGTAGAGGAGATGAACAATCAAGTAAAATAAATACATAAGATATTGACCACTACACCGAGCAAACAAAAGAGTATGCAGACAAGAAGAGGAGATCCCAAGAGTTTCAAGCAGGTGATAGAGTGTTCTTGAGGATAAGCCCTTAGAAAGAGTTTAAGAGGTTCAGATATAAAGGGAAACTATCGCCTAGATTCATCGATCCATTTGAAATACTTAGAAGAATCAAATAACATGCCTACAAGTTAGATCTACCGAATCAAATGTCCTCAGTACACAATGTATTCCATGTATCAATGCTAAGGAAGTATGAACATGATCCCTCTCATGTAATCCATTGGGAGGAGGTGAACATCAAAGATGATGCCATATATGAAGAATCTTAAGCTAGGATCCTTGATCGCAAGGTGCAAAGCCTGAGAATGAAGGACATTCGCTTAGTCAAACTTCTCTAGAAACATCATGGAGTAAAAGAGGTCTCTTGGGAGCTAGAAAGTGAGATGATGTCTAAGTACCTAGACCACTTCACTAGAAGTACTTGACTGAACGACGCCCGAGTAAATTCGTGTAAATTTCGAGGATGAAATTTCTTTTAAGGAGAGTAGGTTGTAATATTTGTATAAAAAATTCAGTAAATAAAGCATCGATTCTTTTTGGGAATTTTGTGTAAATTTTGGTGCAAATTCTATGAACATTTCAAATAAAGGAAATAGAAACAAAAGGAAATGGAAATAAAACAAAAAATGATTTGTGCCACAAAAACTACCATGGTGCTGAGATGGATTTTTCGAAATTACAGGGTGAAACTTGCATTTTTCCCAAAGATTGACTACAGTGTTAGTCTAATTGAGCATTGCGGTAGTGCATCCAAAATCTCCTAAACATTATAGAAGTGCAAAAAAAGAATGAAATAGAAACATTTTTTTAACCATAACCGTGGTACTTGAATGAGATTAACGAGGTAACATGTCGATTTTCTAAAATAATGCACGCAAAGGGCTACCCAAAATGAATTAGAAAGTCCCCAAAACCCTAACTTCTAAATCTTATGCGCAAAAGTGAAGAATTAGGAGGTTTCCTATGTTAGGAACATCCCAAACTTGCCAAATCTCACTTATTTGAACTCTATTTTAACCTCCTATTCTCTTCATCTTGGCAAAAACTGAAGAAGTTTCTTCTTCCTTTCTCTGCCTCTGTCTTGGCATCCCTCTTTTTCTTTAGCTATTTTAAATAACAATTGGAGTAGTAGTAACAAAGTGCTACACAAATTTTTGTGCTAGCAGTTGGGGAGATCTGAAGGAGATTCAATTGAAGGTTCAAGAATGAGTTTGCCTTTTAAGTTGGAGATCATTTTCAACTTTTACTTTATTATTTGATTTAAATAAGGTTTGCATGTATGTGATGCTTTGAATATGCATGATCAATTATTTTACATGCTATGTAGAATATGTATGCTTATGCTTAGGCTTATATTAATAAATATGTATGCTATGCGATGATATGATCCCTGCTATGTTGTTACCATGCTCATATGTGAAATTTCTATTACCTTTGACTTAGAGCTGGGTGTCAGGATTGACTCCAAAGTGAACTAGGTTTCATAAGTGATCCCACTTCACTAAGAAGGGTTTGAGTTTCAGCAATGATCTCTCTCCCTAGATCTAGAACACAAAGGTCAACCCCTTTCGGTCTTAATTACAACTAAAAAAATGAATTGTTTGAATCACATAATATTTGAAAGTGTTTGGCATATTTATCTTATTTGTTGAAATAATGATTTAAATATTTGGAATGATTCACTAGGCTTCATGTAATACCTTGAAAATTTGTACAAAATTTAATTAAATAAAATAGAATTAATCCTTGAGAATTTTACAAAATTTTAGAGATACAATATTTTATACATTTTAACTTATAAGTGGTAAAAAACAAAAACGACATTAATTGAGAATTTTGTAGAATTTTTGGATGTAAAATTATGTATATTCCGAGGTATAAAATAAAGTAGGTCAAATGAAAATAAAACCAAAGGAAAAAAATGGCCAAAAAAATGAAAACTAAGAAGCAAAAATAATCAAGTTGATAAAAATCTACATTTTTCGAAATCCTCATTCTCTTCACATAAGAAAAATAGAGAATTAGAAAGGTTTCTAAAATGAAATCAACTCAAAAGAATGTATTAGCAACTTCTAAATCCTTAACTTGCTAATTCTTATGCATAGGAAACAAATAAAATGGAAAGGGAAAGAGTTTTAGAAAGGTTTCTACAATGAAGACACTCCAAACTTGCCAATTTATACCCATTAGAACTCTATATAAATGTTATAACCTGAAACTTCTGTACTTAATGAAATGAGAATTTCAATAGAATTGGATGAAATTTGGATGAGAAATGAAATCTAGTCCATTTTAGGGGCAAATTTAGCAAGTTCGAAATCCTTATTTAGTGAACCATAGGAACCCAAAATGACCCGAAATGACATGAGATGACATAAACTGATCAACTAGACTGTTGGCCAAACTTTGGGTTTTATTTGATTAATACCCTTCAGTGGAGTCTAAATTAGGAAAGTAAATGAAATAAGCAAATGATAGTTTGAAAATGTACATTATTTTATTCTGAATACAAAAATATATAATAAAGTCCTTAGTTCTTGGTAAATAATGAAATATGAATTCTGATCAAATTCATGTGGACCCATAAATTTATGTCCACCCTTAAACATGTGCAAACCACATAGGTGGAATACCATGATCATGTATACCCTCACCCTACCCAACCTCAATGGGATGTTTCCCTTATTTGGAATCATGTAGAATGAACCCATGTGACATGCAAATATCAAGTACACCACACCTATGAGAAACCATGAAGAATGATCTCATGTACACACGCTTTGATCATGTGCACCATACCCTATTATGCAAAATCGGTCCATGTGTGTGTGTGCACACATATGAGCAACCCTAATTTATAAGTGTCTAAAATGATGAACCATGAAACCCTAGTCGTCACACAAGAATAATAAAGTTTCCAAAACCCAAAAAGCTTCAATCTTGGTGGCATGTGAAGAGATTACCATCATATCCTTAACAAATCCCTAGTCGTCCTTTATGTGTGTGTTATGAGCAACAACCCTAGCGGTCATATGTGAAAAAACCCTAATTAAAGATGCCAAATCTTGGCCCCCTTGTGCTCCTAAAAATCTACATAAACCCCCCTTGTGCACACTTATTGTTCATCCCAAAGCAAAGAGTTGACACTTCCCTCTTAGCTTGTTCTAGCCTTCTTCTTGGCAACCTTTGTGTTCTTGAATGATCTTGAAGTATTCTTGAGTGTTTGAGTATTTTATTGAGTGTTATTGAATAGTCTCAAAGTTCTAGAAGTGTTGAAGAAAGGAACCTCTGCCGGATTTCCATCAAACTTTCAATTAAGGTGGAAATGATTTTTAAAACCTCATCTTTTCTTCTTTAGATTAATACCATATTCATTACATGTTTAATTTTTAGCAATCATAGCATTCATTAATCCATACGATGCCTAGTACCATGTTTAGGTTTATTTCAATGTATGATGCATGTTTTTGGATGATTCATACTTTGATTTTTAGATTGTTTATATTCTGAAATTTATTTCACTTATTTTATGATTCTTGAATATGAGTTTAATTATGAGATGATAATGATTAATAACCATGTACCATCATAGGGAACATGTGGATTATTATGGATGTTCTTTACATGTGATAAGTTCACATAGGTGATGTTCCAAAATACTTAGAATATGGGTTAGGCCCTAGGCCCAATGAAATTGGCTAAGAAATATTTTTTTTTACTCTAAGGATGTATTTTGTTAAGAACATCAAGGGCCTTGAAAACCCTTTTGGTCTAAGTCACAACTATACACAAAATGTTGTTCGCAACGCCTAATATATGCAAGTGAATGAATTATGGATGTGTTTTTAGTCTAAATTAGAAAATTGGTTGTTTGAAAAAGATCAACTGGGCTATGTGCTCACCCTTCCTCTCTTATTTTGAGGAAATTGAACATGCATGAAGACGTTGTAAATTGTGATAGTTTCTTTATTTTAGAAAGTTTCTATATTTGAATGTAAGGGCATATAGCCCAAGTTTTGAATATTTTGCTATAATAGTTTTATTTTAAGATTGAATTATGTACACTTTATTTAAATGAATAAAGTTTATGAATTTCTTTTATCTCTTGTATTATTTTCTTATTTGATTTGATTCTTAAAATTGAGTTAAGTACTCTTGAATTGCATTAAGGCATAACGTAATTGAAATAGAATGTCAAGTACGAGTCACTTGTAAAGTAATACCGACTTAATTTGCCTGTATGGTTAACTCCACTATTAAAATAGTGGTTATGCCTAAAAATTGAAAGAATATGGGGATTGAGGTGTTACAATAAACCCAATGATGAGCATCGTTCTCTTTACCCCAGCAAGAACTGAACAAGTTCCTTCTTTCTCTCTTTGCTTCCTTTTTGGCATCCCTCTTTTTCTTTAGTTGTTCTAAACAAGTGTTAGATTAGTAGTAACGAAGTACTGCACAAATTTCAGTGCTAGCAGCTGGGGAGATATGAAGGAGATTCAATAAAGGCTTCAAGAGGAGAAAAGCTATTTAAGGTGAAAGTGATTTATGGGTTTTATCTTATTATTTTTATTTCAATAAGATGTTAGTGCTTGAATATGCATGTTTTATCCTCATTGATTATGCAGGCCATGCTTAAACTTCACATGCATATATTTTATGTGCTATTATGATGCTTGTTATGTTTTTAATATGCTCACATGTTGAATTTAATAATGTTAGTCTATTATTTCAATTTTGTTATACTTAATGAAAGATTAAATGAGATTATAACTGTACCACCCCAACCTCCTAGAAATAGGTTTAAGCTCAACCACAAGGCATGTTGGGTCCCATGTTACATTTACAAGTACACAACTTGCATCAGTTTCTATTATCTCAAGTCTTATTATTTTTCAATGAGCACACAACCCAATTATTTAACTTCAAATTTAATACGACTATTACAATAGAAATAAAAGAAATATTCAATCTTTATTTACTTAATACAGTAAAAGAGTACGTACTTTAATTTTTGTTTACTCAAATAAGTAAAAGATTATATGCTTTAATTCAAAAAACTAGAACTTGAAAGAGAGTACATAGTTCTTAAAAATTGAAATAAAATTTAGCAGAAGTCAAATAATTCTACAGTGGGCAACATGCCCTAACATTAAAAAAAAAAGAAGTTTTCCAAAAAAGGAAGCTTTCCAAAAATAGAAACTTTTTAACTATCAGATTTTCATTGCCATCATATTCAATTTTCTAAAAATGTTAAAAAGAAAGGGTGAGCACATAACCCAATTGTTCATTCATCAAACAAATAACTTACTATTTCAAATCACTAACATATCCAAATTCACACTCTTTCATACATTAAGTGTTTCACACAACAAATTGGTTTCAAGTTGACTTTATGACTGAAAGGGGGTCTATTCTCTTGATGTTCTTAATTTGATACCTCTCTTTAGGATGAAAAGACATTCTTTTGTTACTTTGTATTGGACACCACATGCCAAGTATCTCTTAGTTGCATTTTGCAACCATACACTCCAAGCATGTGTTAAGAACACCCATAGCACGCATACAAGTCACTATGACAATACGTGGTTCTTATCTTCACTTTCTCATATTTAAATTCACATAATTATGATACTAAATCATAATATTAAATATCAGAATTTAAACATTTAATAAAGCATGGAAACACACATAGCATGCTTGAAAACTTAAAAGCAAACCCAATCATGGTTTCTAGACATTGTATGATCTCAATAATGATTAAAAACATGCAAACATGCTAAACTAAAGTTTAAATATGATCAATCATGCTAAAACTAAATAAATCATGTTGTAAATTGAAAAATAAACATGCATGAACAAGCTAGGAATTTGAAATAACAAGATAGAAGTTCTAAAAATCTCCTCCACCTCAATTCGAGTTTCTTACTGAATCTAACAGAGGTTTACCTTATCTATCACTTTTAGAACTTCAAGAACTTATGAAAGAAAAGTATAAAAACCTAACTTTTCATTGAAAATGAAAGCAATAACAACGAGGGTGAGAAGGGGTTACCAAGAAGAAGGCTAGAACAAGCTAAGATGAAATTTCAACTCTTACTTTTGGATAAGAAGAATATGAGCAATAGGGGGTTTACATAGATGTTCAAGAGTATTAGGGGGTGTTTTGGTCAGTCTTGGGCAGTTCACAAAGTTTGGGCAAGTTTTCAAATAAGAGGGGATGGTTTGCTTTAGAATAGGCAAGTGTGATCATGGGACCACTAAGACATAATAATTTCATAAGAGCTAGTATTTGATTCCCTAGCATATTTCTTATTTAATTTAAGAGAATATTTTCAAACTATGATCCATTCTAATCTAAACATGAACACAACATTTCACCCTCAGACGGATGGTCAGTCTGAGAGAGTTATCCAAATTTTAGAAGATATGTTGAGGTGGTGTGTTTTAGACTTGAAGGGGAATTGGAGCAAGTACTTACACTTGGCAGAGTTTGCCCATAACAATAGTTATCAGGCAAGTATTAAGATGGCTCCATTCGAGGCTTTATATGGAAGGCCCTGCAGATCACCTACTTGTTGGGCTAAACTTGAAGATCATGTATTAATCGGACCAGATTTGGTGGAAAAAATGAATAACCAAGTCAAATTAATACAGAAGAGGCTCACTACAACACAAAGTCATCAGAAGAGCTATGCTGACAAGATGAGAAGACCACTAGAGTTCCAAGTTGGGGACAAAGTATTTTTGAGAATTAGTCCTCAAAAGGGCATCAAGAGGTTCGGATTCAAGAAAAAGTTGTCTCCGAGGTTTGTCGAACCCTTTGAAATACTTAGAAGAATCGGGGAATGTGCATATGAGTTGGACCTACCAAGCCGAATGACTTCAGCTCATAACGTATTCCATGTATCCATGTTGAGAAAGTATGAACCTGACCCTTCTCACATCATCCACTGGGAAAAAGTGAATATTCAAGATGATGCTACTTACAAGGAAACAATGGTCAGAATCCTCAACCATAAAGTATAGAGTCTGCGAATGAAGTATATCCCGTTAGTGAAGGTACTGTGGAAACATCACGGGATGGAAGAAGCTACCTTGGAACTCAAAAGTGAGATGAAGACAAAGTATCCACACCTGTTCACTAGAAATCCTTAGTTATGTCCAAATTTCGAGGACAAGATTTTTCTAAGGAGGGTAGGTTGGGATACCCTAAATTCTTTGTACTTAATTAAATGAGATTTATCATTTATTTAGTGAAATTTGGGTGCAAAATGAAACTGACCTCATTTCGAGGCTAAATTTGGCAGGTTTCTAAAACTCTCATTTAGTGCCCCTTAGGGACCCAAAACAACTTGAAATAAAGTAAGGTGACATGAACCAACTAAGGGGACAACATATCAAAAAACTAGAACAATTGGTCAAGGTTAAGGTTTTTATTTGCTAAACGCCCTTCAGGGGGTCCAAATTAGAAAGAATTGTCATTTAGGGTACTTCAAGGGATCAAAATGACCCGAAATGAAATGAAATGACATGAACTAACAAAATGAATGACATATCTAAAAATCAGAATAATTGGCTAAGATTTGGATTTTCATTGGCCTAGTGACCTCAGTGGGTCTTAAATAAGGAAATTTTTTTAAGGAAAAAACACCTTGGGCCAAACCATACCTTAAAATGTGCATTAGGTTCATGTGATTCCAAAACTATAGGATATAAATCATAATTCCATGTAAATAATGAGATATTAATTTTTATTTGATTTTTGTGAACCCATGAAGTCATGGACACCCCCACTTGATTGTGTACACCCACACCCACTTATGCCAAAATCGACCAAACCACATACATGTGTGCGTGCACACATGTGAGTAACCCTATTTAGATAGTTTCCTGAAACCAAGATGAACATCTTTGACTATTATATGGTGTCCCCTCAAACTTGATATTGTACACCTATACTTGATGTCCAAGAAATAAGAAAATGGGAAGTATTCCTTGTGTGTTTTTGTGATAAGCAAGCAAGGACACCAAAAAAGAAATTTCCATGAGCACATAGGGGACGTCCAATTTGAATTATAAAATGATTTAAACCTCTTTTGTGTTTACATATACTTAAGAAACAATATTATACTCATATCTTTTGAATTAGAAAGCTATAGTGGTCTCACTTGCCAACTATGAGTACACTTGCCCTATTTATACAATCCATCCCCTTTATGTATAAAAACTTGCCCGAATTTTTCTGAGCTTCCCAAGATGCCCAAGGCTACCCTAAGACGTCCCATATGCTCTCATAAACATCTATATAAATACCCCTCTTGCTCACATTCGTCTCGTCTCAAAGCAAAGAGTTGACACTTCCCTCTTTACTTGTTCTTGCCTTCTTCTTGGCACCTCTTCTTACTCTTTTTTCTTTCATGTGTGAGAAATTCTTATTTTTAATGTTTTAGAGAATTTTTAAATTAGTTTCATTGGTGGTTTAAAGTTCTGAAAGTGGTTGATAAGGCGAACCTCTGTCAGATTCAACAAAAACTCGGATTAAAGTGGAGGGATTTTCTTAAACCTCTACTTTGCTATTTTAAATTTCTAGCATGTTCATGCTTGTTTAAATTCTAATTTTTCGCATGTCTTATTTTAGTTTTAGCATGTTTAATCATATCTTAATTTTAGTTCGCATGTTTTTATGTTTTAATCACTCATGAGAGCATGTCATGCTTAAAATCCATGTTTAGGATTTAATTCAATGTTTCAAGCATGCAATGTAATGTTTTCATGCTTTCTTGGCAATTTAAAATTCTAATATTTACATTTTGAATTTCTTTTAAAATTATGCAATTCTTAAATATAAGAAATTGAAGATAAGAACCACATACTGTCATAGTGACCCGTATGGGTGCTATGGGTGTTCTTAACATATGCTTAGAGTGTGTGGTTGCGGGGCGCAACTAAGGGATACTTGGTATGTGGCATCCAATGAAAAGTGACAAAGAAACGTCTTTTCACCCTAAAGAGGGGTATCTGAATGAAGAACATCAAGGGAGTAGAACCCCTTTCAATTTTAACGTCAACTACAACCAAAAAGTTGCTTGAATCACTTACTGCATGAAAATGTTTGAATTTGGATGTGCTATTGATTTGAAATAGTAACTTAGTTGTTTAATGAATGATCCACTGGGCTATGTGCTCACCCCTTCCTTTTATTTTTCAAGAATTGACTTGAATCATGAAGGCCATGGATATTAGATTATTTCTAAGTTTTGAAAGTTCTATTTTAAGGGCATGTTGCCCAAATTTTGAATTTAAGACTTCTGCTGAAATTTATTTAAGTTTTGAGAGTTATGTACTCAAGTTTTGATTTAAGAATGTAACTTTCTTTATTTTATTTGAATAAATAAAGAGTTTGAAGTATTCCTTTATCTAATTATATAGCCTTATTGAATTGAAATTTAATACATTGTGATGTATCCATGAACATTTTCAATAAGTGTTTAAATAAAGGAATTGAGATGCAAGTTGTGTACTTGTAAATGTAACATTGGACCCAACCTGCCTTGTGGTTGAGCTTAAACCTGTTTCTAGGAAGTTGGGGTATTAGAAAGGTGGTATCGAAGGCTAGGCTTTAGGTGCCTTGGGCTAGAATTAGAAAGTTAATCAGTGGCTATTTGACTAGAATTAGAAACTCAAATTAGGGTTTTACTTGGAATTGAATTGAATCTTGAATGCCCTACCTTCTATTTTTGAAATTGAAAAATGTTTTAGAAAGTTGTTTTCGAAAAGGAAGTATATGTTTTTGAAATGTTTTTTTTTTTGGACACAGAGACTACAAGTTGAGCTAATAGTGGGCAAACCTTGTCCCTAGTAAAGCTAAACATTGAAAGGGAGGTGGGTTATCTCGCCCTAGAAAGCATAGTTGCTAAGCAGATTTCGGTCTCGCCGCCCGATCTGAAGGTTGTCCTACTAGCTTATACGAGTGGCTTGAGTAGAAGAACACCGTTACTTTCTATAAAAGAAAATTAGAAGGTGATAAATTAGGGAAAGAAACTGTTTAGAAGTTGAAAACGATGCCAAAGGTGGTACCTTCACTAGACAGAGGTTGTGAGTCAACCAGTTTGAAACTATGGGTCTTGGGGATTGACCTTAGGTAGAGACATGGGTGTAGACATGGGTGGCACAGTAGATCAAAAGCATAAATCTCTAGGACATAGGCTAGAAATTGAAACTTGTTTGAAAATAGAAAATTGTTTGATCAGGACACGAGACCGGGAAGCTTTTGTATCTTTTGATTTCTATGTAGTATGGGATGCATAAGAATTCGGGGATATGGAGGAAGCCTAGACTCGAAGACTGATGAACCATGTGTGGTGAATGATTGGTAACTCTGGCAAAATGGGTTTCTCTATGCTCGTTGGTATAGGATGGTAGAGTATAGTGGGCTCGTTGGTATGTGTAGTTATCGAGCAATTTGCGAAATTGTTTGGATGTAGCTCTATTCTAGGTGAAAGCCTAAGTGGAAGGGGTAGAGTTGTATGGGACACTTGAACCTAAAAGCTTATGTGGAAGCTTGGAACCTTACTATGCTAGCTTGATTGTATGATTGTCTGATATGCATGATGTAATCTTTAATTACTTTGAGACCAAATCCTATACCCATACATGAAAAGAACCTAGAAGAAAAACCTTTAGGCCACTGAACAAATTGAGTACCTAGAGACATGAATCTAGAGTGATGATAATACGAACATTTGATGAAGCAAATACTGATGACCTACTCGATTTATAGATGATGGCTGGGACAAGAAGGTACGCTACTCGATCCACCACCTCTGATGAAACTGAACAACAAGAACAAGAATTGCCTACTGGAATGGAGACACGGATGGAGGCCATGATGAATGAGATGTCGTAGAGGGTGTTGGATCAACTATTGAGGGCACTTCCACAAATAATCCCTCAAGCGGCTCCTCAGCCACAAGTACCTAAACCCACTCAGGTTCAACAGCTAACACCTATGGCCCAAGATCCTGAACGTTAGAGGGCTCAAGAGGGTTTGGAGGATGAGAAATAGGGGAAGATGCTGATAGAGCTATAGAAGCTCCACCCTCCTTTATTTGATGGGACTACTGATTGCATCTCGGTGGACCACTGGTACCAAGAGATGGAGGAAATTCTCAATGTACTAAAGGTAACAGGGTCGAGACGAGTGGCATTGGCCATACACCACTTCAAGGGACCAGCTAGAAGTTTGTGGCTTATGACTATGATAAACCTTAATACAAATGTGGATAACATGAGCTGGGAGAACTTCTTAGAAATCTTCTATGAAAAGTTCTTTCCAAACGCAACCTTAAACAAGCTACAAGAGGACTTTGTTTGACTGAATCAGAGGGACATGACTGTAGTTGAATATGAGAGGAAGTTTACCGAACTGGCCAAATTCTCCCTAGATCTGATTAGAGAAGAGAAAAGAAAGGCCAATCGATTCGCACAGGGTCTCAAGATGGAGATTCGAAAGATAGTAAAGACTCTGGGCCTAAAGACTTACAAAGATGTCTTAGAAAAGGCCCTAACACTAGAACAAGAACTCAACTTGGAACAAAGGTTGCGTGGGAAAAATAAGAGGCCTGGGAACGAAAATGATCAAAGGGCTCAGAAGAAAAGGAAGAATGGTGGGAAAACACCACCTACACAAAAATAGGGGGAGGCCAAGAACGAGTCAAGGGAACAAGCAAGGAAGTAAGGGTTTTGTTTTGTGTGCAACTAAGAGGGTCATCTGGCTAAAGATTGTCCTAATACACAGGCTCGAGCTCCTCAGCAACGACCACAGCAGGGAAGAGGTCAGAACAGTCGTCCTTAGGGGAGGCAAGAATAGTCGAATGCCAATCAAGGGCATAACTAGGGTCGCGGGCAGAACCAGGCCATAATGTTCACTGTTGAGTTTCAGAAGACCAAGTCCTTGCAGTGGAAGGTACATTTTTGTTGTTTAATGTTGCCGTGAAATTGTTGTTTGACTCGGGTGCCTTTAAATCCTTTATTTCTGAAGAACTAGTGTAGCACCCCGCCTCCCAAGTCCCATCTTCCACGCCATCTGATGGTTAAACTCTCTTTGATAAAAAATCTTGGGATGCCCGGGAGATGGGCCCGTGCTACATTTTCTTCTTCTTAAACCTAAATCCATTAGGGTTCCTGTGTACATTAGTCTATGTACAAAATGACATTATAGTAAATAAAATTCTTCATTTATTCATTCGAAAATTCTGAGTACAATGATCCATTATAGCGAAAAATATTCAAAGCTGAAAATACATGATTTAGCTTGGGCCAATGCGGCCTACATTGAAATAAATAATAACTTTCAATAGATAAATCTCCTTGTAAGTTGTTTGATTCCCTGAGATGTGAAAAATCAGGGGGTGAGCAAAAAAACCCAGTGAATCATTCCATCTATTTAATCCATTATTTCAACCAAACAATGCAAGCATATCAAACACTTTTAGAGATTAATTTGATTCAAACTATATATTATTTCAGTCGTAATTTAGACCGAACGGGAATAACCTCTATGCTCCAGATCTAGGGAGAGAGATCAATTCTGAAACTCAAACCTATCTCTAGTGGGATCATTCTTAAAACCCGTTCCATTCTAGTGTCAGTATTGACAGCCAGTTCCAATTCTACATGGAACACAGAAAGTTCCCCGTACCGGTACGTGGTTGAAATCTTATTTAATCTTACTTTTGTGTGCAAGAGCATAGTAAATAAATATTTCAATAGTAACTAAACATGCCAACAGTATAACATCATAAATCAACAGAAGCACAAATTTTTGATTTCTGATGTAAAAGATTGTACGAGATGCAACTACAGAGCATACTCTCTCAAATAGGAAAAAAAATGACTTTCGATTTCTGATGTAGAAGATCATACAAGACGCAACTACAGAGCATACTCTCTTGGTCATGAGCAACATGATAATTGAATGACACAAATGCAAAGAATAAAATCAAACTAACAAACAAGCAAGCATTATCTAAATCAAAATAATAAATTAAAAGAAAGGAAAGAAACTCACCTCGAGATCGCTTCCTAAATTTTTTGTAGCACTTCGTTGCTACTACTTCGTGAACTATTTAGAATAGCTCAAGCAAAGAAGAACTAGAACTAAGGTTGCTAAGAAGGAGGCAAAGAGAGAGAGAGAGAGCAAAAGAAATTTTCAACTTTTGTCTTTGAGATGAATGAAATGGGTGGAGTAAGGGGGTTTATATAGGCCCCTCTTCCAAATAGTGTTTCTATCTTTCCAATGTGGGACGATCATTTCCTACATATGCATTCCTTAACATCTCACCAAATGAGATATTTCATTCATGAATGCATTTCCCTTACACATATACTTCTTTATGTATATTACTATCATACTAAACGAAATATTATTTTCATGAGTGCATCTAATTCATACTTTATGCACATATTTTCTATATTAATATCATACTAAAAATATTATTTTCTTATTCAAATAGAGAAGTGTATATTTACCCAACAATTTTAAATGTCTAATATTAATCAATGTATATCCCTTTATACTTCTATGCTAACTAATTAATTGCATATCAATGACAAATATATATGTATATATATCTAAACATATGTGTATATGTCCTAAAAAATGCGTTTTAAACTCAAATTTCGGTTATTACGTCACTTAAATTTCAGGTATTACAACCTAACCTCCTTACAATAAATTTCGTCCTCGAAATTTGTACCTATCCACATCAATGCTATTTGGTTAGGTATTTTGGGTGAAGAGAACTGGATACTTGTTCTTCATCTCGCTTTCCAACTCCCAGGTTGCTTCTTCCAAATCATGATGTTTCCACAGAACTTTAACAAGTGGAATTTCCTTGATTTGAAGACGTTGTACCTTACGGTCTAATATACTAATTGTTGGTTCCTCGTAAGTTGCATTGTCTCGAAGTGCAACTTCCTCCCAGTGTATGATAAGTGATGGGTCTAGTTCGTACTTCCGCAGCATCGATAAATGGAATACATTATGCACTAAGGACATTCGATTTGGTAGCTCCAACTCATATGCGCATTCCCCGATTCTCCTATGTATTTGAAAGGGTCCAATGAATCTTGGTGATAACTTCCCCTTGAATCTGAACCTCTTAATTCCCTTTTGAGGACTTATTTTTAGAAACACTTGATCTCCTACTTGGAACTCTAGGGGTCTCCTTCTGTTATCAACATAGCTCTTTTGACGACTTTGAGCTATAGCCAATCTCTTTCGTATCAGTTTGACTTAGTTGCTCATTTCTTCCACCAAATCTGGACCAATAAGAACATGATCTTCGAGTTCAGCCCAACAAGTTGGTGATCTGCAAGGCCTCCCATAAAGAGCCTCATATGGAGCCAT
>JAJIYU010000314.1:0-56059 GCA_030144865.1 Tinospora cordifolia
TAAGGTTTTAATGAGGCATATTCTTATATAAAAGACATTCAAAGGGGGAGTATTATAAATAATTATTTTGAATGCCTTTGTAACCACTCACCATTTAATATTCTCTAACCCCTAAATTGTAATAGCCATTTAATATTATATCATGTAACCTATAGACATTTATATCTTTGTAACCACCATTATATTTATGTGTTGCAAATTATATTTATCACTCCTTAATAACCAAGAGCCTATATAAAGGGGTGTCTACATTGTAAATGGTGTACCAAGGTTGAACTTCAACCTATTCTTAAGAGAATGAAAAACTTTCTCCCCTATTTCTATTCTCTCTAGTTCTCTTCATATTTTATTGATCTTCTAATAGTTTTTCTTTTATTTTATAACAGTATATATTTTTTGTATATTTTTTTTGTATATTTTTGGTTTTTTGTACATTTTTGTATATCTCTGTATGTTTGGTGTATATGTTCTATTTTCTTGATCATTATTCAACATCTCTGCAAGAAAGTATTCAGTGTATATTTTTAGTATATTTTTAATATATTTGGTATATGTAGTCATCTGTTTTCTTGATCATTAGTCAACATCTTTACAGTAAAATATTCTGTGTATATTTTTTTATATATTTCTTGTATATTATTTATATATTATATGTATATTTCGTGTATACAGTCATCTGTTTTCTTGATCATTATTTAGTATCTTTGCAAAAAAGGTATTCTATATATATTTTCTATGTATTTCTAGTATATTTTTCTATTTCTCTATATTTTTTTTGTATATAATGATGACAATTTTATACAAAAAACTATAGAACAGCACAATTTTAAAAACTTACTAGCTACTCAATATAGATGGAGTACATTAGTTTCAAAAAAAATAAATAAAAAGAAAAAAAAAGATGTACAATTAACATCTCAAATTCTATTTCTCTCTTAGTTGGACCACAGCATGAACGTCATGTCTCCTAGATTCTTTAATATCGAATGCTTGTTTTCTCTTTCGAAGCAAAGACAAAGCAATTGCTGCTTGCAAACATGTTATCATTGTCACATGGAATCAACAAGTAATGAGCAATTAACATAATTATGAATCTCAGTGGACCAAAATTTACTAAAAAAACTAAAAATAATGGATTTGATTTTTTTAATGCCCACAAATTTTTTCAAAAATGGTAAAACTTAATATAGTCATGACCTACTTTAAATTCAACTGAAATCAAAATTACATTGTAGCATCTTCTAAGAGAGCTGATGAAAAGATGGTGAAGAAAGAAACATTTTCTAAGATACAAATCACATCATAGACCCAAATAAAGAAAAAAAAAATAGAAACTTTCTCTTAAATCAAATTGATGCTTGAAGAGCATAATAAAGAAAAAACAAAAATGAACAATGCCACATGAAAATATATATCACCCTCGTAGAAGCAACCTCTGAGCATCTTCTCTACTTTTATTAAACAAGTTGGATCATTATCAACTTCTAGAAACTTGAGACCTGTTGGAAACTGATTTTGCACTCTCCTTTCATCAATCTTCATTTTCAACGTTATTTTCTCATAACAAACCAACTCCAACAACACCCATATCATAATAAAAAAAACTATATTCTTAACGGAAATTGACGTCTTTTGTTTTTCAACAAGAAAGTAAAGAAGAAATGCTATTGAAGAAAGTTGAGAACCAAACAATGTAATATACATATGCTCGCAAATGGTCGCAAAACTAGGGCACAAACGCATGATGTCAAAAAAATTAGGGCATAATCACACTCATAAAAGGTTGAATCGAACAACTAGGGCACAATTGTGAAAATGGTGTTGTTGGGTTTGCAATGACGGATGGTTAGAAATGGTCACAAAATCATGGTATAGACGCAAAATCTCGAAAAATTAGGGCACAATTGCAATCGCAAAAGGTCAAAATCGAAAAAAACTAGGACACAATCGTGATAATGACATTGCTGGATTTTTAAAAAAATAGAAAGTCGATTTTTGAATATGATATACTTTGGAGCATTCAGTATTGCTGTAAATAAGACGGTAATGTTGGCAAAATTGAAAATTGAAAACTTTGTAAAAATATTTATGATGATATTTTTAAAATAATGACATATATTGTAATTTTCTCAAAAAATTATGTTGAAAGAATTTCTCTATTGATCACTTGACAAATTGAATTGTATTACTAGCATCTTTGATTCAAGGAAGCGTTTCAACGATCCAACTTTGATCTCTTTGGAAAACATGTTTGATGGTAGTTATATGCTGAACCTTGCAACGGTCTTCACTTGCAGGACTTCTCAGCCTCTTCACAAGCTCATCTGGCATTTCCTCCAAGTACAACATCTCAAGTCCAGTTAGGTGTTCAATGCCTTCCGGAACCACCTTCAATCCCTCACAACGACTCACATGAAACTCCCGAATGCTCTGCAACGCTCCCTCCTCCATCCTTATGCAATCCAGTCCCTTCAACGCGAGCAACTTCAGTTTACTGAGGCTTGGAAACCATCCTGCCCGGAACTGCAATTCATGTCCCTCGTAAGCTTTCCATAGTTCAAGAAACACAAGGCTTGAGGACACTTCTTGCAGAACAGAAAGCATTTCTTGTCCTAGTTGTGACCAACCCAAACGCAAGTGTGTTAAGTTCTTTAGAGAGACAAGCCATGTGGGCAATTTCTTCAAACACCCAGCCAGCATTAGTTTCTGAAGAAGGGACGGAGGGCACAGCAATTCTAACTCGAGTGGTTCTTCGTCGCTCTCGGCTATTACACTCAAGCAGAGAAGACTTTTCATTTTTTGTATTGAAGAACATAATGCCACTCCATTGCTTGCTTTCAAGTTTGTGACTTCAAGCCTTCTTAGTTCAGACAAGCTCCCTAGTTGTTTGATTATCTCAGTATTCTTTGCTTCAATGGATGCTAGAGTTTGCAGGTTTTGTAAGTTTTGAATTCCTAATGGAACCACCATGCTTCTGAGGAAATGGAACTCAGTTCTTTTGTCAATGCATTGGTACATGTGTAAGTGTCTCAAGTTTGATAACAGTGCTATCCCATTAGGTAGTGTTTCTAAATTTGTGTTCCTAACATCTAAGCATTGTAAGCTCTGTAGTCTTCCAATGGATTTAGGAAGCTTCCTGATCTTGGTGTCTCTTAAGTTCAAATACCTCAAATTGAATAAACCAACCAAGCTATCAGGTATGGTTTCTATTGAAACAACACCTGGTAAATCTAGTACTCTTAGTAATCTAAAATTTGATGAAATCTCGTGAAAGGTAGATGAGGAAAATGTTTCTTGATCAAAAACAAAGAAAGAGCGAAGATGGTGCACTGTACTCTTTCTCAATAGAATTTGTTCTCTGGCATTGTGGATGGATAGCCTACGAATTCTTCTGCCATCGAGCTTTGATCTTTTCCCTTCATATGCTGTGCAGAAATTCTCTTTCTCAGATGTTGCTAGAGCTAATTCTCTCATAACATCATGGACTCTGCAAGTCTTAATTCTCCCAGCTTCATTTCTTTCTGTGATTTGAATCATACATCGAAGCACAAGTTCTTCGAGATATTCTTCTCCAACCTGTTCCATTGTCATTCCTTCTCTTTCTTCTACAAACCCTTCTGCCACCCAGAGTCTAATTAGCTTCTTTCTCTTAATTGCATGACCATCTCGGAACACACAACAGTACAAAAAGCAATGCTTTAGGCTGTATGGCAAATCGTTGAAACTTAGTAACAAGATACCCTTCACACTTTCCAATAGAGGGTTGTTGCTTAGCTGCCAATTAAGGCTATCGCAGACTTTCTTCCATGCAATGGCTGTTTGGTCTTTAGATGACATGAGCCCTCCTACAGCTACAATGGCAAGTGGCAACCCTTCGCACTTGTTCAAGATGATTTTAGCAGTAGCTTGTAGTTCTTGCGGGCAGGTTCGACGTTGATTGTTCCAGAACGCCTTGTTACAGAAGAGGATCCAAGCATCACTCTCAAGAAGAGGTTCAAGACGATGAATCCGACTTCCAATTCCTACAGAAGAAGCTACATTCTCATTTCTTGTTGTTAGGATTATCCTGCTACCTAGTTTGTTTTGTGGAAATGCCACTCTTATTTGACTCCAGAGCTCAATGCTCCAAACATCATCTAAGACAACTGCATACCTCTTTTGATGCAAGTAGTTAATAAGTGCATTCACCAGTTGCCTGTAACTCATCGACCCTAAATTTCTTGGAATGACAGCTTCGTGATTCACTTCAAAGAATTCTTCAATCATGCTTCGTAAAATCTCTTCAATTGTATAGTTTTGGGTGACAGAGATCCAAGCCAAGCAATCAAATTTACGCCTCACGATCTGATCATTGTAAACATTAGTTACTAGAGTTGTTTTACCTAGACCTCCCATTCCAACAATTGAGACAATTCTTTGCCGTGGCTCTGCTGCCGTTAACCATAGAAGCAATTTCTCTCTGTTTTTTTCCATACCAACAATCTCATCTTCGTCAATAAAGATGGAACTGCGCCCATAATTTTGCCAACGTTCACCATCTCTTTTTGAACTTATGCCATTATCTATCCTGTCAAAACCATACCGCTTGCCCACTTCCAAGACATTGTGAACCTTAACTTTGATCTTTTGCATCTTCAAAGCAATACCATGTCTTGAAATGATGTTCCTGGGGAGGTTCAAAACATGGTGGAAAACGCCATTGATGCCATTTCGATGTTCTTGATGCCTGCATTGATGATGCATGAATTCATCAATTATGTCTTCTACATCATGAGCTACCTCTCCCACTTGTCTTACCCAAGTCCCTATTCCTTCATCTCTTTCCTTTCTTCTATCTGCATCTTTTAAGAAAGCTCTCATGCTTTCCAACTCTAGCTTCATCTCCTCAACTTCATCCAGTGCATCTCCCAATAATGAAGCTTTTTGGACAACAAGAGTACTAAGTTTCTCAAGCAAGAACTGAACAGCTCCATCTGCCATTTCTGTGATCTATCACTGTTCCTAGTCTCCTCTCTACAAGGAGAGAGAGAGAGAGAGAGAGAGAGAGAGAGAGAGAGAGAGAGAGAGAGAGAGAGAGAGAGAAGCAGCGTTGACAGAAGGAAAAAAAAAAAAGATGAACTTTATCCTCCCAATACGCGCCTAAACTAATAATCGTTGTAAAGAAACTAAAAATTATATTTAATCACACTAAACATGACCCAGTTGACTTAGAATGGTTTCATTTCAAAAGTCTTGTAGGAAGCAAGTGGCCGACCAACCCTCTCATTCTCATTAATGTATTCTTGACTTAATTTTGCTAGAAAGTCTTTTCCTCAAAAAAGAAAAAAAAAAGTCATTCACGACGGCTGTTCAATTGCCTCGAATTAGGTATATAAGCGCAAGACGATACAATCGAATGATAGAGATTATACTCTGTTTTTTCCAAGTACAAGAACAAAGAAATGCTTAGCATTGTTCTTTGAAAATTTCAAGGAAATATCCACTGCATCTAATTGCAGATAACCTTCCCCCACCTTCTTTGATTTGGTCAAGGTGGCCCATGAGAAGAATTTTGAACCAATATAATAATCCTATATGCCACCTCGCTTTGCTGTCAAATGAGTATCATGGGAGCAGATTTAAGTGAAGAAGTTCCAAACATTCACTCCTAATGATGATTATATTTTTATGCATTGTAAAGCTTTAGAGACTCACCCAAATTTCCTTTTCAGGAAATTCTGAAGCACAAGTGGCTGTCACATAGAATTATTACGGTTGAGCATTCATCAAGTGGAGTTCAGGTTGAATTTCTGATCTTAATAAGTACGGGAGAAATTTAATACATCAATACAACAATTCAAACAAAACGGTTAATCTATCCTTGAATCATATTCCTTAGAAGTTTCACATTTGAGAAGAAATCAAGCATCCATCTAAAGTTGTTTATATACAAAAGAAAGCCCAAAAAGGAAACATACCAACCAAAATATCCTGGAGATTTGCCCCACTCCATTCCCTCTCTTCCACCACCCCAAGAGCTGTTCAGACATGTACAAAATCTGGTCCTGTCAACAAGCTTGATTCCCATTTTCAGTTGGAATTGAGAGACCAAGTGTAGCTTACAAAATTCACTTGGTACCAGAATATGAGATTCTAAGTTATATGTTTTTACTATCTACATATAAGCCAAAACAATTTCTACTACATCAGTTGTCGAGTCACCGAGAGAATGCCAAGAAACTGCAGTCTGATCGGGGTTTACAGTTAATAAACTTTTTGCCGCTTCTGAGTTTTTCCTGCCCTACTGATCTTTTTATCATGTCTCTTCCTAACACTGCCATTAGTCTTGGGGAGATGTCCATTTTCTTTATATATCACAGGCAACTTGTCATCCTCAACAATTGCAGGAAACTTGTTCCCTACAATGTTGGTTACAATGGCATATGTGGTGTCTTCACTTCTTGGAGATGAAAGGGTCTTTCTCTCAACAGCCTCATACTGCCCACAGCACCAATCTTGGATTGCTATGTCCCTTAGCTTCTGTAAGACAAATTCCTTGTCCTGTTTGAAGCTTTGTGCAGCCACCTGCATGGTAATGAGAAACAAGTGATCACTAGTTCTTTTTTCTTTTAGTTCTTTCAATCTTTCTTGAGCTTTCCAGAGGAAACAACAAAAGATTTAATTAGTGAGCAGAAGTAGAAACACCAAGCACTCTCCAGATTGTTGTGCATATGCTCCAACCAAGATTAAGGTGTTTGGGTGGGCCTTAGCTCATGGGAAATTTAGCACTGGAAGAAATGCTCAAAAGGGGCTACCAAACTGGGCAATCTCTCCAACAGCTACAGTAATAAACAAAGTCAGAAACTATGGTCTCTAATTGGAACCCCAAGATTGAAGAATTGTGCTCAATATCAATGTAAAAAGGAAATTTTATTCATGGAAAGTAGGCTATAATTAGTGGACCCCTTTTAGTGATCTCCGAGTTATAAAAAAAAAAAAAATGAGATCATGCAGTTACAGTGTTTCATCCCAACAAGAAGTGAAGTTATGATTTTGTGATAATGGAGCTACTACTCCTGTTAATGACATAACACTTCATCTTGATTCTTTATGCTAAAACAACTTATATGGAACCAAAGAAATACCAAGAGAAGGAAAAATGATTAGGATCAAATTTCTAACCTGGAAATTTATTGGAAGCTCAATGCTAGTGCAATGGCATCCACAACCATCACCAAACTTGAGGTTCAATAATATTGTAATTGGTCTTGACTTTAACATCTCCCTGGCATATAAGGAAAATGAAAAGGTGAAGATAAGGTGCAAGAGAACTTTAAGAGGAATACAATGTAGATGATTACCTAGCAACATTAGGCACCAGAGACCACAATAAAGATGATCTCCTAAAAGATTGTTCATGACTTCATACATGCACAGTTAGAATACTAATGAGCAAGGATATTCGCCCACGGGCTACATCTGCTAGGTGGGCTGATGGTTCATAAAATGATGGGTCAAGTGCATGGCAAATGAAGTCAAGAGAAAGGACTTAATTGTGTACTGAAAGTGCACGTCTAGGCCTCATTCTTGAAGGTAGTTCCATTAATAACGAACGGACAAAATTTCTTCAATGCATCTAAATTTCAGTGTAAGCTGCAAGACCAGGCGAATGCACCTTTTAAGCTGAAATGGCTGCTTATCTAGAATTGCAGGCTTCAGCTCAGGCCTCTCCGGAAAGGAAACCTAAACAATGCAAATGCAAAAGTATTAAACCCTAGGTAAAACTAAAAGGTGCCAAATATAAGTAAATTGAATAGATTTTTCACAAGCACACAAAGGACCCATCTTACTATACTCTGGTTAAAGCTCCCAACCATACATCAGGTGAAACTTCATCATAGTTGACTTAATGGCAACCCATATAATCTGGTTACGAGCAGACAAATATTGTTCTAACACATCTACTATTACTTCAAATATTGATGGGGATTAGGGCCATATATCTTTACCTCAACTGAACTGAGAAATGGAAGTGGAGCTCTCTGTCCATGGATGCTAGTTATCCTAAGAGTCCATTTTGTGTACCTTCTATCTGCATTGCAAGTGAAAGGTCTATGTAACCCAATTATAATCATGTCTTCAGATACTCTATTAACTATTATGTTTTGATTGATCCATGTGAATGGAACAAGTTTGACACGAATAGTTATAGAAGGATGAAGAGGGCACTCATCAGCACATCAATGAAGTGAAGATCTTTTACTTAGTCTTTGAAACATACATGCAGATATCTTAGAGGAAGAGAAAAGACCTGCACTTCTAGAGAATAACTTGAGACTAATTTGGAGAAGATCCACACGGACAAATGGAGTAATCTGAAGATTAAGCAAATTCATAACACCTGCTATGACCTGTTCATAATTGAGCTAACTATCAGAACTTGAAAAATATGAACAAGTAACCTGTGAACGACAGCCAATATAGGCAAAATATAGAACCCAATCAAAATTCATTTTGCTTCCATAATATTAGAAAAAAATTATTACAAATAAAAATAAAATCATAGAAAAGGTTCACATGGTAAGTTTTAAAGAGAGAGAGAACAAAGATAAAGCTAAAGGAGCAAAGTAACACATGTTTTTAAGAGTCCAATGCACAGCCTATGGACACTAGCAAACTTGAATCAGTAGTTCGATGAAGCCCAATTGAAAGATGAAGCCGTATTGTTGCCATAAATAGTTACCAAGTTACTCAAGATGGTGCTTCAATAAATTCAAAATAGTTGGGTTCAAGATCAATGGAAGTTATTCCATTAACTGTTGGGTGAGGAATGGAAGTGGTACAAAGTAACTACAACCGGATACAAACAAAAATGGTGTGTCCAAGGCATAGTGCTCCCAATAATATAGAGTTTGAGGAAGGCTCAAGGTATACAACTGTACCTAACTTTTTGGACAAATTAATTTGGTTTCAAGCTTGTAAGTCTATGTCCAACAAGCAACTCCCAGAGAATGATGAAGTTTAATCTAGAAAACAATTTTTTTCGCTTTTTTTTTTTTTTGAAAGAAGAAATGTAATATATATAATAGTAAAAAGTAACTACAAGAACTGAAAAGTACCAATGGTACTCACAGGGGAACCGGAATTGTTATTCTTTCCCAAATATAATAATGTCTTCAAACACACATTTCAAATACTCCTAGCCAGCCATATTTCACAAACTGTAACCTTGAATCAAATTTTACTAATTTCTTTAGGCTGAATCAGTAAGGCCACACATACATGAGATAGAGAAAGGATTGATTAATGGTCACAATCATTTTCAGGTTCTGTAAGGTAAATGTATACCTATTATCCCATACAAATCTGCTTATGCTGCATTGTAGAAGAACAAACACAATAGATTAACCTCTTTCTGCAAAGCACACACCAATAAGGAGGAAATAAAGGACTTGATACGCACTTTTGTAGTACGTAACATGAACTCAACTCTCCATTAGCCTAAATCCATCCTAAAACTTGGACTTTGGAAGGAATATGAACTTTCCGTATACAGTTCATGAGGGTAGAGAAAGATCTATCAGATATTAAAAAAGGATTTTGTAGAGAAAAATCCAGAAATAGGATAGTGCATTAAAAACTGTCAAGATGTTCATCATCACTCTAGAAGCCATAATTTTATATGCAATGCTTTTCTTTTTGTTATTGTGATTCCAGCAATTGCCTGGCACCTGCTCAGATTCAGAATAACAAAGCAACACATACCAATGATTCCCACAACAAAAACTTGAATCTTTGGTATGCATTATACCATTTGCCGAAAACATTGAGAATATTATGGAGTCCATGAATTAAAGGAGGATACTTCATGCTTATCGGATGAAATTATTACCAATCAACCACGTCCAACAACTGCTAAAAAAAATGAGACCCAAATGATCCCAAATTTATGGAAGATTGATAAAAATGATATCAAATACTGATGAAAATGTACCTTATCTACAAGCCCATGAATTACCAAACTTGCTTTCTTGTCCTTTGGAGTTTGCTGATCAAGACAGAAATTTTCACAGTTATCAGCAATAAAGGGAAACTCTTTCCAAAGGCATTTAAATGTCTAAAGTTACATTACTGCAAGAAAAGATTTGCAACAAGTTCGTCACATCCAAGGCAAATGTATTTGTTGGTGGAAAAAATAGCACAATAGATAATAAATGAAAATGGAGGAAATGAGAATTTAATAAGAGGCTTCTAAATATATGCAAATGCTTATACAACTACATCAAGCCTTTCCCCAACTCTATGAGATCAGCAGATGCAAACGCAAATGAGAGCACAAAAAGGCCTTGAGATATTCTACAAAGATAATATGATAATCCATACCTGCAGATTGACAATTACCATCTTTCCTCCACCTCGGATAGATTTTAATGGTAGATTGCATGCAGGAGTGATCTGCAAACTGCACCAAATAGTCAAGAAAGCAATCCAAGCAGATGGGGCAGAAAAGGAATATGTCATTAACAAAGCAGGCGCAGACAAACATGACTGATTCATGAAGAAAGCACACACCAAAATAAAGGAACTAATTCTGTTTTAACTAGCATATGATGAGGAATATGCTAACTCTTTCTCCACTTTAACAGACTTAGCATCTAGGTCAACTCAACAAAGCCTTTTTCCTAACTAGATGGGGTTAACTCTTTCTCCACAATGCAATATCAAAGCAAAGTCAATGGCTATATTATGAGAATTGTGACACCCGTGCCATTAAATTTATGTTCCCAAGTTAAATTCTTTTTTTTTTTTTGAGAACCAAATTTTAAGTTAATACAAAAACAAAAACCCAAAACACACAAGAAACAATTAATTTTAGATGAAAACACTACAAAAATTTGATATAATCCAAGAAATCCAAGAAAAAACTTCACTGTAGCATGCCAACGATGCCAAGATAACTTCAAGTTATAAACTGTAGTTGAAGTTTCAAAATATGGTAGAACATTATTGTTTACCTTGTTCCTAAGCATAGTACAATGTCGGCCATTTTACAATGTTTCTCCGCTAGATCCATCTCCTTTATAGGCAAGGCATCCTACAAAGGAAGCAATATATCATATCAAAGTCATTCAAGGTACTCATAACCGCAGCCATCCCATCAATCGACCTTTTTTAATCATTGTTGTCAAGGCGGAAAGGCAGAACTAGACAATAAGCCTCTGTAAGGCGAGGCAAGGCCTAGGCGAAGCCTAGGCAAACCATAAAATAATTACCTAGAGGTCCCTAAAAAATTATTTATTTATTCATTGAGTCCTCATTATATATATATATGATACTAAGATAAATGATATATTAATCATTTTAGTACATTATTTAATTTTTATTAATTTAGAATTTAAAATAATTTTTTCTAAGCTCTTTCTAAAAAAAATAAATTGCAACTATCTTCCTGGAGCACCTAGGCAGTGGCCTAAGCATCTAGGCATCGCCTAGGCGATGCTTGACCACACTGTTTTTAACCATTATTCCTCTGTCCCGCCTTCAAAACCAGTAATGATAATTTGGCAATCATAGCTTTAAGCTCAAGAAATAGTTGCTAAAACAAGGAACTACTTGCCTCCCAATCAAGAACTGTGTCCCTAAGTTTTGCACCACACTTTTCATCTGAACAACGTCTAGATGTTTCCTTCATTCCAATGGTCTCCACTTCAAAATCCCTTAAATACCTGAGTGGATTACAATAGATACTAAAAGGTGAGAAATAGGGCATTTCTAATTTATCTATTTCAAGAAGGTTATTGACTCCAATCACTATAATAATATCCAAGTTTCAGTTTAATGTTCAAATCTTACTCAGTTCCACAAGAAGGGCAAAGCTCCCTGAATGAATTCCCATGTAATTCTGCAAGTTTATCCCTTGGAATCCCAGATCGTAGATGCAGACTATCCACATTCTGAAAGATTTCATTCTCAGAAAAGAATAACATATCAAGATAGAAAGATCTAACAGAGACAGAGAGAGAGAGAGAGAGAGAGAGAGAGAGAGAGAGAGAGAGATTATAGACTTGTCCATTGATGGAGCGAAGTGAATGAATATTTAAGTTTAAAGGCATGAAGAGCGACAAATTTATTAAAAAAAAAATGTGTAATAGTAAATCCTAACTCAAAAATTATAACCTAGGTCAAATCCTGGAAGAAAATAGAAAAGAAAAGGAAAATAGGGGCAGGGAAATACCTGGCTGATGACAAACTTCAAGATACCAACTCTCTCTAGCTCAACTAAAGCCATATGAGTTAAACTTGGCATGGCACGGTGAAAGGGTAAAGATGCTTCAGGCACACCTTTGCCTTCACGCTGCAATTTTAAAGAAAATAATGAAAAGTAAATACCTACAAGGAGGGCTCTAAATAATTAGAAGATCTTATACGTATAAGTTTTTATGACAAAATAATTCATATATGGTTAGCCATATCAAGATTTTACTTCTTTTTCAGGTTAAACAACTAGCTAATTACCATAGCTTATAAAAAGATACACATGATGGAAATATAGAAGGCATCGCAGAAAAGAGTATTCTGCACTCAAAATTGGTATTTCAAGATCATAAAATCCCTCTTTCTATGTGCTGCATGAGGAGAGAGAGATTGCTCTAGTCCACCTTTTTTCATCAGTCATCTGTGTTGGTACACCCAAGGGCTAATTAGGAGATTTTGAGCTCTTACCTCAACTTTCACCATGACGTGTATTCAATCTTTTTCTTAGCTTAAAGTCATTGGCTCGTTAGGTAGAAAGAGGGTTATGACTTTAGGACTTTCTGAATCAAAAATAGATTCAGAAAAAAATAAATAAATAAAGACTTACTATATGGATTTTATTTTTTACACGTGGCTTGTTATTTGATTTTAGTTAGTGAATCAATATTGGTTTGTCTAAACGTTGAATGGCCCTTTATATTCCTTGCAGTAATAGAAGGCTTAGAGAAATTGGCATGAGCAAGAAGAGGGCAGTCCTAGCAATATCAGTTTAATGTGCAAAACTCCATTCTTAAGTACTTTCTTTTCTTCATAATGCTAGTCCAGATTCTAAACCAAAGGTCCCTGATAAATGTTTTATTTCTTGAGAATGTGCACATAACACAAACTTGGCCATCTCTATTCTGCATGGAAAATGTAGAGCGTGAATCTCTATTCTACATTTTGCGGATGACATTATTTTTGTTTTTATTTTTTTTGGATGGAGATAAGGAAAATGCAGAGCGTGCTTTTGGAATTGTGCAATGCTTTTATTGGGTGTCCAGGTTGAGAGTTAATATGTCCAAAACATGCATTGTCAGAATATCTACAACAAAAGAATGGTTGAAAGGGGTGGCAAGGAGAATGGGTGTGATCAGGGGGAATGGCCTCTAAAGTATTTGAGGATGCTATTAGGAGGGAAGCCAAGGTCCCAAGTTTTTTGGGAATCAGTGGTTACTAAGGTGGCTAAGAGATTGGATGGGTGGAAACGAGTGTTTCTTTCTAAAGGAGGCAGACTTACATTAATAAAATCAGTACTAGACCGCATTGCCCACATACTATCTTTTAGTCTTTAAAATACTGAAGGGAGAAGCTAATCGTATTGATAGATTGATGCGGAATTTTCTGTGGGAAGTGGTGGAAGGTGGCCACTATTTACATCTAGTGGAATGGAACCAAGCATAGATGAGGAAGGAGCTAGGAAGCCTAGGAATTGGAAATATGATAGCTAGGAATAAAGCTTTGACGGGAAAGTGGCTGCGGAGGTTTCCGAGGGAGCAAAGTCAGCTTTGCAAGAAAGTGATTTAGAGTAGACATGGTCTGAATATTAATGGGAGAGATGTAGGCAAAAAAGGAACACAACTCATAGAAATCCATGGAAGTTTATCCACTCTATTCACCATTGTTACGATCGTCTTATTAGATTGAGGCTGGGTAGAGGAGATTCGATTCGGTTCTCGGAGGACGTGTGATTGGGAAATGAGGCATTCTCTACTTTGTTTCCTAGACTGTATAGGCTATCGACATGCCATAACTGGTCTATTTCGTTTTTCAAGCATCACCAGAGCAGATTCAACGCCTATTCGTTTGGAGCTCCATTTATGTTTAGGTGGAGTGCCCAAGTGTGAAGAGGAAGAGAACAATCTCCGATCATTGCTTAGGAATTTTGCGGTGCAAGATCGGTTGCACAGAATTATGTGGATCAAAGAGAACTCAGGTGAATTTTCCTCAAAATCTTTTCCAGCTCACCTACTGGGTGATCCAATATTTCCGCCCTCTCCAATTTTGAAGGAGATGTGAAAGGTTCCCGTTCCGTCCAAAGTGAACTTTCTTGCTTGGGTTGCGATCAAAGAGAGAGTTAACACAGGGGATATGATCCACAAAGGGTTCCCCAGGTATTACTTTTCCCCCTATTGTTGTTTTTTATGCAAACAAGACGGGGAATTAGTGGCCCATTTGCTACTCAGGTGTCCTATTTCATCCAGTGTGCGAGATCAATGGAGGAGACATTTTCATATATTTCCAGAGATTCTCGATGAGGAACCTTCGTTTTGTGTCTGCCCGTTTTGAGAGGAGACCAATGTGAAGTGGAGGGCCTATTGGGTGGTGGTAAGCTTGGCAATGGTCAAGTGTTTATGGAATGAGAAAAATGCTAGAATTTTTGTGACATGGCCCTGCCCTCGAGTGCGATTTGAGAGGAATCTCAGTCTTTAGCATCGTTCTGTATTAGTAACTGTTCGTTATCATTAGTATATTCCAACTATCTTTGATGACTTTTAAAGTTTGTTGATTTGTACCCAACTAGGCAACAATGTGGTGGAGATTGTCTTATATTCAAAACCCACTTGGAGGAATTTAGGATCAAGGAACAAAAATTCAACTTCGCCCTAAACTTTGTTCTTTGAAAATTAAAATTAATTCAAAAAGTTCAAAAATTTTGAAAAGATTCTTGTAAGAATTTGCTAACTTAAGAAAGTTCAAAAAAAAATTATGTAATATGCACAATTTCTATTAAAATTGATGAAAAATAACATAAATAAATACATTGTATAAATAAAAGTATATATATAATGGTTTCGAACGTGTATTTTAATATTAATAATGTTTAATGAACATCGCACATACTAACTTAAAACCGTTATAAGAAAACAAAATAAAGAGAAACTTACTGTCAAACTTTAATGGTTATGCAAACATAAACCTTAGTTCAATTGGTTATTGAGTCGCCAATCGCTGCAAGCACAAGTATATTCAATCTTCTTTACCGATTACAACAAACGATTCTCATTTCTTGTGCTCCTCTTAACACCTCTCTTCTTAGGCTCTAAGCTTATTTTTCTCTTCTCATTCTTCTTTCTACCGTTTCTCCTTCAGGCTATAACTCGTTATTCTTTCTCTTGGATAGTCATTAACCAGTAGCACATATCTCTCCTACAATCTTCTTTATTTATAGAGAATGATTTTTTCTGCAATCTCCATGATAATACAAAAGAATATTTGTACACCACATAGATTCTTGCATGAAAAAAAGAATTTTTTACGACTCTTATGCTTTTCTTTTTTGCAAAAATTACTAAGACTTCGATTTTAGGTGAAATTTGCCGATTTTTTCAAAGATTTCGATGAACTTTTGTAATTTTATAATTACAAGTGAACTTTGCTTTGATTATCCAAACTACCTAATTAATTTAGCTAATTTCACCGAAATTCGTTGAATTGTCATACCATGTTTAGGACTTCTAGTGCAATCTCTTACGAGATGTCATGAGACATGGATAGCTCCTCAAGGTGACCAAGAGCCTGTTGGATTAATCCAAAGTTGGCATCCAGGTGGGAAAATTGTGAGCCTTGTGGCCCATTTAACCGTATACCCAAGTTTATTAGATAATATGTTTGGTTTACATTCCCTTACTTGATCGGTTAATTGTTGTTATTCTAGAGGAACAATTTGAAGATTGCTGACATTTTTGGGCGTTAAGTCCTCAAAAATTGTTGCAACAGTCAGAAAGATTCATGTGTTGGTAGGTAATGAGAAATAGGTCAGGACGTTACTAAGCCTGCATTTGCATGACTGTCCTTGTGGCCAAAAATGTTAAATATCTTTACTATTGCTTCCATTCTCCCTCATTCTTTCAAATGTAGACCTCCACCATTTCCAAAAGTGCTTCATCAATGAAAGTAAACTAAGTGATCCTAGATGTCTTATCTCATTCAATAAATCCTAATGCTGAAATAGCAAATTGTTAGTCAACCAGTCTCACCTGAAGTGTCCAAACTCCTTTAGGACCTCGAAAATCAGGTATTCCACACGAAGTAGATATGCCCGCACCCGTAAATGCAACCAGATGCCTACTCTGCAAATTTAGTGAACTCAACAAAGTTAAGCATGGTAGAATCAAAGTGTGCATGCTCTTCAAAATAAAGAAAAATATAAATAATAGGTGGGTTTTAAAAGTGCTGACCTTCACGATCATCGTAGCAAGCTCTTCAATCTGCCAATAGGCCCAATACAACAAGTTAACCAGATCAAAACTAACAAAAGTAACCTCCTTTAACAATGAACAAAAAACAATTTTGTGGGGCACTTTAAGGTGTTCTTATCATATAAAACACAAAATGGTAGAATGGCAACCAACTTCATAAGCTAACGCTAACAATAATGAGTAATAAAGATGTTGTTTGACATTACAATTTTCCCTTCTTTTTTAACAAGAAAACTTGAAGCTCAAGACCTTTGACCACAAATGGTAAATTAATTCCAAAAAATGACAAGCATGCAAGTAAAACGAATACCTATAGAACACAATGCCACAAAAAAGGGCTTAAAATTTACTAACACTTGATGTTTTTCATATAATTACAGATGTCTTTATGACTTGGAACATCACAAAAGACCCATCTCAAAGTAAACCCCCATCTCATGCGTCTTTATTTGCATTATATAAAGCTTTTTACCACAAGAAGCTCACTCCAATCTTGACTCAATCTAATGCTAAAATAATGCAACACAGAAAGAACCATGCACTACTTTCACTAACTCGTGATTATTTTACAATGCTTGCTTAATTTTAACTAGTTCAAACAACACCGCTTGCTCATTCACCATTCACACCTGTATTCTAAGCAATCTTTCCGCGCTCTTACTAAGAGTTTTCAAAGAATAACCCATTTGAAGGATTATAAAGAAACAAACAAACAAACAAACAAAGGGCAAATCAAAATGAAATAATAACAAGAAAGCATCAAACCAAGAACCCATTTGAGAAACACAGACAATGAGGATTTAAACCGGGAAAAAAAAAAAAAAAAAAAGAGGTACCTTTTGTTGCAAAACATCAGGTGAGTCGAAAATCTCAGTCATTCCAACTGTTCCAACATCTTCTTTGTAAGACAGCTTCTCTGCATAACCCAGAGACATGGTGGCTTCTCAAAGAATTTAAAAAAAAATAAAAATAAGCCCTTTATTTCTTCTTCTCTTTAACGGTTCAAAGAACTTTGGAAGTGGAAGAGCTTTGCCTCTGTGAAACACATAATACCGAGAATCCGCCTATTGCAACAAAATTGGAAATCATTTTATTTTTATTTATTTATTTATTTTGCAGAGCCCCCGAAAAACAAAGGATGTCAAAATAGGAAATGTTTGCTTCTTTGAGTCAAATGACATGAATGCCCATGCGTATTGCTCTTAAAACCATACCAACTCCAGTTGTCCACGCCGCCTGTCGCCCGTCACCCTCATTTTTTCTCATTTATAACCCTGAGATTTTTTTCATTTTTAGGGGGAATCAAATGTCTTCGTTAAAATATTTGGGTTTTTATTTAAAAAAAATTTTGAAAGTCATAAAGCGGGAATTATAAGACATTAAAAATAAATAGACCATTTTTATTTATTGTATTTCTCTCAAAGTATTTACTCTGAATAGTTCTTAGTTAATTGCTGTTATGATATAGTATAAGTTTGGCTTAATAGCCGAAAAAATTCTACCATTTAATGGTTTTGATAAAAATATCCTAAATTTTTAATTTTGGCACACATATTTTAATCTTTGTTTTTTATCTCAAATTATATCTAACTCGGGAAAGATAATTTAACTAGCATACGTGGCAAATGACATGGCAACAAGGTGAGTGACATGGAACCTTTGATTTTTATATCTTGTCTAGCTCACCTAAAGAAAAAAAAAATTGGAAATCAAACGAAACAAAAGGGAATCGCTTTTTAGATCTTGTCAAAGAATAACCCTCTACTAAGGGCGTCTCCAATGCCTGAGCGGGCATTGAGCGCCAGCTCAGGCATTGGGAGCCACATATTAAAAAAAAAATTAAAAAAAATAACAGGGGAAATGGGCATTGAGCGCTCGAAACTGTCCGAGCGCTCAATGCCCAGGGGGCTTGGAGAGGCTGAGGTGGCGCTCCATTGAGCGCCACCTCAGCCTCTCCAACCCTGCATTGCGGACGCCCTAATGTCAAATCTCCTTTGAATTTACTTTTCATTTAATGGTTAGCCCAGACAATACCTAGTATCCAGCAGAATACAAAACTATGTCAATTTTCATTAGATATAGTCCATCTACTTATTTGATTAACTAAATGACACAACAACAAACTTGTTGATATTACACTAAAAATTCTCTGGAACACTTTAAATAAAATTGAGCTAGATGCTAACACTTATAATGGTAAAAGAAAATTGCTTTTGATACCTTACTTTTTTAGGCATAAAGATTAAGAAGTATACAACATGCACAAATTACATCTCGCCTCGATTGCCCTCAAACCCAAAATAATCCCTTTTTGAACTGACAATTGCCATGCTCTTTTGGTGCTCTAGCTTTGGGCAGTCTCGAATCCGATGCTTGAGACCACCACAGTAAGCACAACCTTTCACTCCACTTGCATTTGTAATAGCATCAAACCCGTTGCCTTCTCTGTTGCCTAAAACAGTCGCCTAAAACCTTCGCTTGAAATCGTCGCCTTCTCTGTTGCCTGAATCATTGCCTAAAACTATCGCTTGAACCACCTGCAACCACACACTACCTGAAATCATCACCTAAACCCAACTGCAACCACGCATTGCCTGAAATCTTTGTCGCAAAGGGTTCCTCTTCTCTTCGACAAATTCGAGCACCACCTGCAACCACAAAAATGTCGCATGAAACCCTGTGGTGGTGTCTTCTCAGCCTATCGCTTGTGATCACGCACCGTTCCTGGGTTTGTCTTCTCCGTGGCAAAGTTTCCCTCTTCTTCGACAAGATCCAAGCATCACGATTTTCCTCTTCTTTGACAAGATTTGAGAAACAATTTCTTTTTGTTTTGTTTGATTTTCACTTTTTTTATTCTTTGGACGAGCTAGACATGATATAAAAATCAAACGTTCCATGTCACTCACCTTTTTGTCATGTCATCTGCCACATATGCTAATTAAATCCCCTTTCAAGAGTTGGATACAATTTGAGATAAAAAAACAAAGGTTGGAATATGTTTACCAAAATTAAAAAGTTAAGATATTTTTGTCAAAACTATCAAATGTTAGAATTTTCTTTTTTTTTTGACTATTAACCCTATAAGTTTTAATCCTGAAAGTTTCACCAATTTCAAATACAAGATTTCCTTGGTTAATACATTTAAAGTTCAGATTTGGTGCGCTTTAAACTTTTATCAAATTCGTAATAGTTATGGAATTGAAATTTTAGTTAGTATCATGTTAAAGCTTTACAAACAAAATAAAAAATAAAACTTAAAACCTTTGAGAATGACAAGGAGACCAAAACTTAATTTAGGTCCAATTTAGTACATAAGTCAAATAGGAAGAAGCACGTATAATATTTCTTTTGTAAGGAAGAAGGTCATCTCAAGAAATATTGTTACAATTACAAAAAATGGTTCGCAAAGAATGATTGTGTGATTTAGAGAAGAAAAGAGAGAAGGTACAAATGGTAAAGGAACAAATGAAAATAGTACAAATATATTTATCTATTTTGCTGACATCACATCTTCAGGTGATAAGGTCAGCCCATCAACAAAAAAAAAAGTCAAATTTCCACTAATGTGGTAGGTTGCATGTCACATAGGAAAGATAATTGATAATATAAGTGTGAAATGTTCGCTAATGAGGAAAATTTCTTGTGTAAAAAATCTAACTACGGTTAGAGTGACAATAGGTAATACAACTTAAACAATTTCCTTTTTATAAAATTGATTGGTCGTTATTAAAATTAACTTGAATTTTATGTGTATCTTGGCAAAAATCAAGTTTTCTATAGTTTAAAAAATAATTTGTTGTTGTTAGAAGTAGCATTGGAGTTTGAGTACAAAATCTTAACACTTGTTGTAGATGTTGTTGGATTGGGTATTTTCTTGATGTTACCCTTTGTTAAATCGCTTGCTTGAAATCTTATTTTCATTAAAGAACCAAACATGAACGACGTGCTTTGTGCATGATTTGGTTTTAAATAGCTTGTTGAGTGTTTTGACACATTATTTCTTCCAATTAATGATCAAGGTTGCTTCTCCTCATTTTTATTTGCTAATTTTTAAACTAAGTGTTGGTTTTTCCTAAAGCTCAGTCTAAAGGAGGGGTGTTAGGAGTAGATATAAGGTTCAGGTGATAACGTTATGAACGTCAATTAGTTATTTTTGTTGAGATTAATTAGAAGAAACAAGGTTGCGGTGTTATTTCTATTGGTATCATATTAATTTGTTATGATCATATGGTTGTAATCAATTTTCCACAAGTATACATTGAGATGTAATTGTGAAGAATTGAGAAACAAGATTTGAGCTTAAAGCTTTAACAGTAGAGTTGCTTTGTTTCCCAGTGCATTAGTTGTATGATTGATGCAAAAATAAAGTATTATATATTGAAAGATGGGTAACTAAGTTGGTGTGAAACTTAATCATAAGGATTGAGACTTGTGTTAAGCCCCACATGTATGGCCTTCCTACAAAGAAATTTCCGCCTTCGCAAAGGGATCATTGGGTAAACTATTTCAAATTTGGAGAAAGTAATGTCCAAACCAAGTATAAATCTCGAACAACAATTAATCTTGATGTATGTAAAAGTTAGCGCATGGCACATTGTGCGAAAATTAAAAAAAAAATTATATGAAGGCCCAATTGAATTATAACAAAATTATGATTAGCGTAAAATTTTAGGAAAATTACAGAAAATGTCATGTATTTTAACTTAATAATATAATTATATGCGTGCTTTTAACTTAATTATGCGTATATCATGTATTGCTAATTATTAACAAAAGTACCAAAAAATATATATAAGTTCGTGAAATCATGTTTTCATTTCAGTTTTTCCCGCTTATTTCCATTTAGAGCTCTAAATCAATACAGATGCAAAAATTGTATACAGAAATGCCTACACACACGCGCACACAGTCCTCTGCTTTTTTTGAATCTCAACATTGCCAGGTTTCTCTCTGTATACATATTATATAGCAATATTTTTAATTGCGATATCCTAATTTTATACAGAGGTTAAACACATTGTATACCATTCACCAGTTTTTTCAATACTATTGTTCCTGCTCTCTCCTCTTGTCACTGGTTACCGCTACATCCTGCTGTTTTCTTATCTGAGGGCGATGGGAAGTTCCTCTTCTGCCCACGAGAAATCCTAACAGAGGAGCAAGCAATGGCAACCATGGAATTAGTGCAGTGTTTTGGTTGTAAGAAAGTGGTTGTCGCAGTGCCTCAGTAATCGTTTCCTTCACTAATCGTCGCTGGTAAGGGATTGAGATCTGCAGTAGTTTACTTGCCTCAATAGCGCCACTTCCTTTGTCGATTGCCACTGGTAAGGGATTGAGATCTGCGACATTTGATGATCAAATCCTTTCTGATCGCCAACTAGAGCAATCTGTAGCCATAAACAAAAAACCAGAGCAATCTATAGCCATAAACGAAAAACCAGAGCGAACAAAAAACAAGAGCGATCTGCAGCCAACCAGAGCGATCTGCAGCCATGAACGAAAAACCAAAGCAATCTACAGATGTTAGTTGCACAACAGACTAACATTAGTATAGGTGATTTATTGCATTTTATAGGAAATAAAAGGAGAATTAGGTGAAGTTTTGCATAATTAGTAGCATGAGCATGTAGTTTAAGGACTTGCATTATTTCATTGCATTATAAGCTTTGTTTTGAAGATTTGAAGCTCTCTTATGAGAAAATGATATATGGGGAAGGAAATCTAGTGTGTTGCAGGCTCAAGTTGAAACCAAAGGAGAAATTGCATCACATGAAGGCAAAAAAAGAGAGGAAATTATGAAGAAAATATCAAGTGACCGCGGTCGGATAATTGAAGAACGATGTAGCTGAAGAGAAACAAAACGTTGTTAAAGCTCACTGGTAATCGCGGTCAGCGGTCCAGTGACCGCGGTAATCACAATGTGATCTGAATGAAGAATAGGCTGACCAGAACGAGGAAATCAAGTTTTTATTGAAGAATAATACGAACCGTGGTCATTGACTGCGGTCATGCGATCTAATTATCGGGTTTTTCGTATTTTTAGAATTGTTTTAGTACAACATTATAAATAGGAGATGTAATTAGAGCTCAAATATACCCAATTTCGAAAAATATCACTTGTGACGGCTGAGAAAGGCAAAAATCAGTGTTTCAAGAAGGGATTGAAGATTTTTACCAAGTTTTGAGTATGATTAAATTTCTTTTTCATTGTTTAATGTTTTCTATTACTTTCATGTCTAGCTAGTTAGTTCTCTTTGTCTGGGATGTGATGTGCAATGTATGAACAGTGATCTCTTGTTGAAGTTATTGATTTAGAAACACTATTCTATATTGTGCATGCTTAATGCTTTGTGTTTATAGGCCATAGACATGATGAGTTCAATGCATTAGACTAACTCAGAAGAGAAGTCTAATGAGTGGTTATCGTAGTATAGACTTAGAATAGTTAATTGACCGAAGGGTTGTTAGCTTATCAAGGGAGTTGCACAGGGTTTTTGATTACATAACATTAAATTGTTGATTAAGCACCTCAAGAGAGGGCATTATAAGACAATTCTAATAGATATTGGAGCACCTAGGGAGAGAGTTTCAATTACAGGTGCCAGAACTCATAGCATAGACATTTCATGATCTAAAATGAGAATCACAGGTTATACAACGACATTCACTATCCTAGACATCCATTTTATAAAGTTTTCTAAAAACAAATTTTATCACTCTTACTTGGTTAGATTTTTATTCAGAAATTGATACACTCACTTCAAATATAGCCTTGATAAAATGAAGACCAATATTAAATTGAGATTTAAGGTATTTTATTAAATCGATTTGTCCCTGAGGGCGATATCCGGTCTCACCGGTTAATACTAGTACGAACCTGTACACTTGAAGGGTAAGTAACAACAACCATGAACGAAAAACCAGAGTGATCTGCAGCACCCTCTTCTCACCGAATAACCAGAAAGCAGCTTTCTAGAAACGATCGCCAGAAAGTAGCTTTCTGGCGATTTAGAACTGATTACCCAAACAGATTTGGAAACGATCACCTGAACAACTTTGGTATAATCTTAAAATGATTTGAAACGGCTATCTAGCGATTTGGAAACAATCACTCGAACAACCAAAAAGTTATTTTTCGTTAACCAAAAAGCAGCTTTCTGGAACGAAGAGGCGGCGCAGTTCTCATCCTTGGAAATGTGTCTGATATCATAAGCCTTCATTGGCCCATGGGAGACACTGCGACTTCAGTCGAAATTTGCATGATCGGTGCTCCTTTCAGTACTTACTCAACCGCCACTTGACATAGCTGCCAACTTTCAGACCATAACAATCCTACTGATCCATATATTGGATTCACAATCCTTCCACATGCTTCGAACAACAAAGATCTGAAGAGTGCTGCAATCATCAACAACAAAACAATCAATATCAAGAAATTAGCAAATCGATCCGACCAACAAGTTGAAAACTTGAATGAGTACAAAACAATATAGTATAGAACATACCATGATGGAGGTGTTTGGGACCAAAATTAATGAGGTTCATGAGGCCAACACAACTGTAGAACTTGGCCAAGAAGACGGTGGCGTTAGCTTGAGATTCAGGAGATTTGATCCATTGTAAGCAAGGTTTGATGCTGTAATTCTCAAGATATCAAAGTTAAACCAAAATTATACCATTTTTGTTAGATTTTTTTTAATTGTGGGAATAGATCTAGTGTGCACAACAGATCTGAGAAGAGACCAAAGTTATACCAAAGTTATATTCAGATTATACCAAAATTATACCATTTTTGTTAGATTTTTTTTTTGGAACAGATCTGGTGTGTGCAATAGATCTGGGAAGATACCAAAGTTATATCCAGATTATACCAAAGTTATCCCATTTTTGTTAGATTTTTTTTATTTCTTTTGTATTTAGATTATACCAAAGTTATACCACTTTTGTTAGATTTTTATTTATTTATTTTTTTGCATTTAGATTATACCAAATTTATACCAACTTTTAGTATATAAAATATTTCAATGAAAAAATTTTGATACAACTGAAATAATTGAGGATTGTATATCAAGAGTAATTTTTTTAGAATTATATACTAATGTTATTCTAACTATATACTAAATGTTAGAACAGTGTATACATTGATATTCATTTGTATACATATGTTATACTAATGTTATTAAAAAATAATATCAACATATCAATTTCTGAACATATATCACGTTGTATACATATGTTATACCGATGTTACACTAATATAATATAAGCAAACCAGTTTATGAATATATCATTTTGTATACATATGTTATACTAATGTTATTTAAAATTAATACCAATAGATCGATTTATGAGCATTAATATCACGTTGTATACATACATTATTATATGTTATACTAATATAATACCAAAAACTGCAGTTTTAAGCCCTATACCCTGTGTATATATGTTATACCATTTTTATTCAAAAATAATACCCACACTTTAGTTTCTAAGCAGTGATATGATGTTGTATACCAACATTATTCTTATATTATGCAAATATTATACCAAAAATTGTAGTTCTGACAACTGATTTAGTTTTGCATGCGCACATTAATTGTGCCACTTTTTTGAAAAAGTCGAGATTTATATTTTTAAATAATTTGTGTTTAAACCATTTTTCAGTATTTTTGCTATTAATTTTATTATTTTTGTATATAAATAAAAATGGCAGTATTTTTATAAATATTCATATTTTTCTATATAAAAATGTGCTTTTTCCTAAACTTTTTATCTCATATAAGGCACGACAATTTTACATGTAAATTGCAAATGACACAATTATATGGATATTGAACATAATTTGCTTTTTATTTATTTCTATTATTAATTTTTTTAACAAAATCATGAGGTATTTGACTATTTTTAATTTATTAAAAGTCCATGATAAGAGTTGTGTGGCAGACTATTTTTGTCAAAAGAAAAGAAAAATATTATTAACTAAAAACAATAAGACAAAATAAACACAACCTAACAAGGTAGTCATGAAGAAGAGTCAACCAACCAATGTGAGCAATCACCTATTAGCGTATACAACAATAATGATTGAAGATTTTATATCGTACTATTTGTCTCTCAAAATAGAAACAATCTCTTTCTTATGATGACAACAGTTTAAATCATAAGAATAATCAAATGAAAAATTGATAGTACTTGCCCACAGTTAAAATGCAAAAAATTAATAGATTTTATAAATTTTTAGATTAGAGGGCTCTATTTATAAACAAAGTTGTGGTTGCATAAGGTATCTATTTTTATATTGTTAGATGGAATCTAATCGCTTAGTCCATTTTAATCATCACACCTAATTGTATGCAGTTAGATTACACTTGATTAATTTAGGTTCTATCACATCACTCTGATCATTGCAACCAATCAGTTACAATCTAACAATCTTGATTGGTGTACTAGTTTCTTACATCACCAAAACTCGTACATACAATAAGCTGATCTCTTACGACTAGTGACATTTATTGTATTTGGATGCCTTGGTCCATTCTTCTATAGACGATCTCATCCATCTAATCCACCTCAATCTCTAAAACTTTAAAGCTTAGCATTAGCTCGCAACTGTCATATATGCTTGAATGTGTGTGCATGGCATTGTTGTGGGCATTTGTAAGGGACACAACTTAGCCTTCCTTTTGCATGTGTGTTAGTGTGTGAGTGTAACACCCCTCAGTCCTTTGTTTCTATCGCATGTAAAAACATTCATATGCAATCACTCTTGCTTTTGTTATGTTTCATTATTCAATAACCGAGATATTACTATTTCTCACATTAATTGTCTGATTTCCTGGTTGGACCACGTTAGTTGCATTGTATACTAACTATTTTATATGTGTTTTATATACGTTTTACATAAGTTAGATAGGAATTATGACATATTTGTTTATAATTAGGTGCATGAGCATTTATGTTAAGATTGCATGTTTTCGGCATTTAAAGAATTTCAACACAGTTTTTTTTGTACTTTTATGTATGATATAATGCTCAAGAAAGGTTTCTAGTGGTTTATGTAGATACAGGCTAAATAAGTGAAGATACATAAGTTGACACTAAGGAAAGAAATGCAAACAAAGGTCGAAAATGATCTTGATTATGGTCTAAAACCTATGAATTTTTGTATATGCAACAAACCTAAGCAAGCAGACCAACATTACAAGCCAATAGCTATGCATAAACCCAAATGTGGATCCAGCCTATGTAACACCCTAGTTCTCAATCCTTTGTTTCTATCGCATCGGGGTCACACATGAAGAAGCGCGCTCATAAGTCATTAAATATATTATCGAGACACTATATATGCCAACTACCAAGAACTAGGACCTCACTGATTCTATTGTCCAACACGTTTCATCAACATCATAATCATATGTGAATAATTTATCAGTCTCATGGACACACCAACCCGATTCTCGGTCCTTCGTTTCTGTCACGGGGTCACACATGGAGAGGCACACCTATAAGTCATTAAATATATTATTAAGACACTACACGTGTCAACTACCGAGAACTACGATGTTATTGATTCTATCGTCCGACACGTCTCATCAACATCATAATCATATGTGAATAATCTATCAATCTCATAGACATACCAAGAGATATCATTAGAAGATAAAACATAATAAATCTCAGCAAAACTCATGGATTAAGCTAAATAAAACTAAACATAAAGTATTCAAGTAATAGTCTAAAAACAGGCTCATATGACCCAATACCAATTCTTAATGTCACTAACACAAAGATAACTTAAAAGGATCATATCCCTAGTTCAACTACTATTCATGAACCAAAATAAAGCAAGTCGAATCACGACCTCCCTAGTGAGTTTTCTAGCCATCAAACAACACCTAGTTGTACTGTTACTCAAACCATCTCAAAGGTCAACTGAAATAGAAATGTGGGCTGAACTTGAGAGCCTAGTGGATCATACACAATACATCTATAGTATTATTTAGGTCAAAATCTCAAACATGCAAACACTTGACATATATTAAACATTTCAAGCATTCAATTGTTCAACAATTGTTAATTAGACGGAAAGACTAACTCATGGTGTTCTCATCATTATCATCATATCATAAGGAGAAAAAGAAAAATGCACAAGTGCTAGATTCCAATGGGATATAGGAGCACACCCATCATCCAACCTGGAATCTAGGGTCTTACCTATCGCATCCATCACCAAGAACTAGGGTCTCACCTACCGTTCTTTCAACAGGAACTATGGACTAACCATTGTTCTAATTGGAGAACTCCCACAATGATCCTTTGTGGATCACTACGTTGTTACGTGGTTTGAATCTTAATTTAACTTACTTTAGTTCCATACAATCATTCATTTTTATCATGTTTATAACCTCATAATTGAACATATATCACTTGCATGTGAATCAATTATGCTAATCATCTCATGAGCAATAGGATATAATCATGTAAGCTCACATTATGAAGATGGGTAAACTACAAGCAGGAAGACACTGATCATGTTATATAGCATGCATATAATCTCATGTTATGAAAGTGAGTAAACAAAGAGCATGATACATTAATCATGTTATACATCTTTCATACTCACAAAAGATATCATGAAATCAAATCAATATTTAAATACACCCTAGCATGCTTCTAGGTATTCAAATTAAACAAATAATAATCATGTTCAGTATTTGAAACTTAAATAAGAGTAGGGAGCAAGGTAATTATCTCCACCTATCTATTTGCTTCACTTGTCCTTTGCCTTGTTGCTCCAATATACTTGAACCTTCAAACTTTAAACATAAAGTTAATTTTTTCAACATTTGTAGCTTTTCCAACACCTTAACTTCATAATCTAATGGTTTCCTAATCATAATAGTGTATTAGGGTGAAAAGGAGTGATAACAGTTGAATATTAGCATAGCTTCCTTCTGTGTGTGGGGTTCTGATACACTAAACCTCAGACAAAATCACGTCTTATATTGAAAATAAGGACATTATACCTTACGTTTGATTCATCGAATCCCCTCGTACGCCTTGAACGAGTATTTCAATTTCTCTTAGAATTCTAGTATGATGAAGATGTCAAAATAGTAATTAAAATGGTGTTTTGGGATGACTGTAATCAATACTATTTACATCCGAACATAGTGTAGCACATATATTAGGGTTTGTGAGTGAGTTCTTACCTTGCAACACGTCTCAACACTAATTCGGGTTCAAGAGCGAGATCGCAACACCGTTTCTATCTTGTGAAGTAGTTAGAAATGATTCAGATATGATTTGGAAGGGTAAGAATCGATGTGAAATGGTTAGGAGATGTGAGGGAATAAAACGATGATGGTTGTTAGGGTTGTTGAGGAAAGACTGCGCACAATTTGTTGATGATTTAGGTTTCTACGCATACCTATGTATATATACAGACGAAGGTTTGGTTACCTTGAACTTCTATGTTTGAGCTTTAATCGCAGGACTGCGGTCTTTGTACCAGTACCACGGTCATGGGACTGTTCCTAATTGTAGGACCGCAGTATCATGTCTTTGCCAAAATTTATAAATTTTTAATCGCAAGACAACAGTACCTAACCCCAAGCATCTCCGCCCATGCCCACTCGTTCATCCAACACAAAAACGAGTTGTAAAACGAGAAGGAAAATGTGAACACATGCCAGCACCGTGGTATTCCTAAGGAGTACCATAGTACTGTAATAGAAGTTGGCCATAGTGCGTATGGAAAATTTGAATTTTTGGAAGCACCTTGTTACCACGATCCTATATCGCAGTTTTGCGATTAGGGGTGTTAAATTAATGTCTTGTGTTTGTAATTAATTATGGTTCCTATGAGTTCTTTTTGGAGACACTATAAATAAACTCTGGTATTAGGTTTTCATTATTCAGTTGCTAGTTCTATTTGATGTTGGCAGCAAAAGCAAAGTGGAAAGCAGAACAAGGGAGAAAACGAAGAATAAGATCAAATCTATATAATATGATCTTTGATTTATTTAATTCTTTGTGTTGTGAGGTAGATATGATGTCTGGCTAAGTTCTTTTAATTTCTAGGATGTGATTTAGATTGTATGAGCCTTTGATTCTTTATTTTGATTGATCTATTTCGAGATATTATTTTATATTCTGCGATCTTAATGTTTTTTATTGACTAACCATCTATAAACTGATTTCAGATTGTTGAATTAACTTGAAAGAGAGGTCTAACAATGGGATAATCATAATATAGATCTAGAAGAATAAATTGACGGAGAGGTTGTTGATTATATAGGAGGTTGCACGTGATTACTATGTTCATGCATTAGTTTGTTAACTGTACATCTTGAAAGAGGGTATTAGAGAAGAAACTAATAGGTATTAAGACGCCTCGAGAGAGAGTTTTGATGATTAGTGTTATAACCTACAAAAACAAGAATTAGATTAATTGAAATAAAGATTAAAGGTGAATACATGATATTTTACTATCTTAGAATCCTCTTTGATACAGTTTTAAAATTAGCAATCGTTTGTTTTCTTTATTGATTTTGGTTTAAAGTATTGAAACCTCGATATGAAGCCTTAATAAAATTAAGACTAAAATTAAATTGGAATTTAGGCTTATTAACGATATCTCGTTCCCTGAGGATGATTCAGTCTCTTATTGTTTATTACTATTGCAATCTTGTGCACTTGTAATAATCTCAACAGGTTTTTGGTGCCATTGCCGGAGAACGGTGCATAATAATCTTAGAACCGATTGAAATTGGTTAAATTTTAATTATGACATTTTTATTTTATTTTAGTCTTTTCATTATTTAATCCTTTGGCTGGCTACACTTGATCTATTTTCTTTGCTTGTAATGTTTCAGAGTTTGTGGATGAGCAGCGATTCACTTGGGTTGATTGATCTTGATTTAGCAAAAAACACTAAGGCAATTTAAATTGGAAGTTTGAGGTCATAGATTTGATATGGCTAACAGTAGTAGATCTGCAGTTGGAATTGATGGTAAGGCACCACTATAGGATTTCTTTAAACTCTTGTTGAATAATAATTACTTCGGGATTGCTAGAACTCCCATCAATGCCAACAACTTTGAGTTGAAGCCTCTATGATTACTATGGTGCAACAGTAATAGTTTGGAGGTTTGGCTACTGAAGATCCGATGGCACACCTGAATTCATTCATGGAAGTCTGTGATATTGTTAAGATAAACATGTAACTGAAGATCAGCTGTGACTGAGGTTTTTTCCCTTCTCTTTAAGCGATGAGGCAAGGACATGCTGCAGACTCTCTTATCGGGTAGCATCATTTCTTGAGAAGAGATGAGACAAAAATTCATGCAAAAATATTTCACTCCTGTGAAGGTTCATCAACTTAGGGGTGAAATCAATTCGTTCAAGCAATTCGATTTTGAGTCTCTCTACGAAGCTTGGGAGAGGTTTAAAGACTTATTGAGAAGATGTTTGTTAGTTGCATAGCAAACTAACATTAGAATAGGTAAATTAATGCATTTTATAAGAAATAAGGGAGAATTAATTGAAGAATTGCATAAGTATTAACATTAGCATATAGTTTAGATATTTGCACTAATTCTTTTTTAAGCAATGTTTTTAAAGTTTTTAAAGTTTTGATATTCTTTTATGAGGAAATGATGTCTGGGAAAGGAATTGAGTGTATTGCAGGGTACAAGGTGAAGCATAAAGGAAGAATGCATCATATGAAGATAGAAAGAAGAAGGAATCATGAAGAAGTACCAAAAGACCGCGGTCCAATAACCAAAGATTGCGGTAGCTGAAGGAGAACAAAATGTGCAAAAGGGCTTACTGGTTACTATGGTCAACAGTGTGTATTAACTAAAGATCAGGCATAGACCGTAGTGGGCAAAATGAGAGGATTCCGAGTTTTATTGAAAGACTTTACTGACCGCGGTCCGTAAAGGTGGAAGTGATTACCTTGCTCCCTAGTATTATTTAAATTTTAATGCTGAATATGTGATGTTTACATTATTTGAATGCTTAAAAGCATGCTAGGATATGTTTATATGATTTATGAATGACTTGAATGCATGAATGCTAGAATAACATAAGTTATATGTGCATATTTAGTGTTTACAATGTTTTATTATATGAGATGATTATTGTGTTATTTATGAATCAATAAGATGATCATAATGATTACATTGTTTGGATAATGATGCGTTATACATGATAAATTGATAATTATGCTTAAAATGAAATGTTTGTTGATACACAAGTAAAGATAAATTTAGACTTGAACCACATACCATCGCAGTGGTCCATGGGGGATCACTGTGGGTGTTCTCGCGATAAAGAATGATGAGTTTGCCACTAGTCCCGCTGATAGAACTATGGGTGTGACCCTAGTTCTTTGGTGATGGAGCGATGAGTGTGCCCATAGTTCCTGTGTTAGGTGATGGGTGTGCCCCTATCCTACTAGAGTCTGGCATATAGTGCATTTTTCTCGTATTTTTCGACATGATAACAATGTGAGAAACCAAGGCTAGATCCTTCGGTCTAACTAATAACTGATGAACAACTAAATGTTTGAAATGCCTAACATTTGATGAATGGTTGCATGTTCTGTGTTTGATTTAAATAATGTTATTGATATATTGTGTATGATCCACTGAGATCTTGAGCTCACCCCATATCTTCATTTTAGGTGACCCTTGAGGCAGTTCTTGTTGATAGTGTTATAGAGTACTATAGGAACTACAAACCTCGCTGTAGAGGTTGTTTTTAGAGTTTTTTTGTTGGGTAGGTTGTTTAGACTGGGTGTATGATCTTTCAGACTGGTTTTGAGTTAATTTTCTCTATGGTTTGGATTTCGGCCTCATAGGCCATGTCAAGATATTTCAGTTGAAAACTTGTTCCACGTTTGTTTAAATTCAAATGTAGAAGTCAATAATTTAACTATTGATGATCGTTGAATGCTTCTATGTGTTACTCTTTGGTGAGTCCAGAAATTTGATTATTTATCTATATGAGTTCTGGTATGTCCAGATAACGTTAATGAGAATTGAATGTGAGAAAAGCAACATCCCGATTTTTGGCAGACGATACATGTGCCGACATTTAATGATGCGTTTCTCATGCGTGACAGAAACGAAAGCCTGAACTGGGGTGTACAAAACTATTTTATATATGTTTTATATATGTTTTGCATGGGTTAGATATGAATTATGACATATTTGTTTATAATTAGGTGCATGAGCATTTATATTAAAATTGCATGTTTTTCAACATTTAAAGAATTTCAACATAGTTTTTATGTGCTTTTATGTGTGATATAATGCTTGAGAAAGGTTTCTAGTAGTTTATGCAGATACAAGTTAAATAGGTGAAGATACACAGGTTGACACTAAGTAAAGAAAGCGTAAACAAAGGCCAAAGATGATCTTGATTATAGTCTAAAACTTGTGAATCTTTGCATATACAACAAACCCCAATAAGCAGACCAATATTACAAGCCAATAACAATGCAGAAACCCAAATGTGGATCTAGCCCAATAGCATTGAAGGCCCAATCATCTTGGCCCATGCCCATTCATTTATCCAACACGAAAATGAGTCGTAAAACAAGAAGGAAAACGTGAATGCGCATCAGTACCGCAGTATCCCCACAGAGTATTGTGATACTGCGATAGAAGTTGGCCATATTGCATTTGGAAGCATCATGTTAACGCAGTCCTGTATAGCAGTTTTGCGATTGGGGGTATTAAATTAATGTCCCATGTTAGTAATTAATTACGGTTCCTATGAGTTATTTTTGGAGACACTATAAATAGACTCCGATATTAAGTTTTCATTATTCAGTTACTAGTTCTATTTGTTGTTGATGACTAGAACAAAGTGGAGAGCAGAACAAGAAAGAAGACGAAGAACAAGATCAAGTTTGTATAGTATGATCTTTGATTTGTTTAATTTTTTATGTTGTGAACTAAATATGATGTCTGACTAAGTTCTTTTAATTTCTAGGATGTAATTTAGATTTTAGGAGCTTTTGATTATTTATTTTGATTAATCTATTTCGAGGTATTTTTTTATATTCTGTGTTATTAATGTTTTTTTATTGACTGGTTATTTATAAACTGATTTTAGATTGTTGAATTAACTCGAAAGAGAGGTTTAACAATTGAATAATTAGAATATAGACCTAGAAGAATCAATTGACAGATAGGTTATTAATTTTATAAGAGGTTGCACGTGATTATTGTATTTACTGTATTAGTTTGTTAACTGTACGCCTTGAGAAAAGGTATTAGAAAAGAAACTAATAAGTATTAAAGCATATCGAGAGAGAGTTTTGATGATTAGTGCTATAATCTACAAAAATAGAAATTAGATTAATTGAAATAAAGATTAAATGCGAATACGTGATATTTTACAATCCTAGAATCATCTTTGATATAGTTTTAAAATTAGCAATTGTTTTTTTTTCTTTTTTGATTTTTGTTTTAAGTATTGATACGTCGATTTGAAGCCTTAATAAAATTAAAACTAAAATTAAATTGGGATTTAGAATTATTAACCATATATCATTCCTTGAGAATGATATTTGGTTTCTTACCGTATATTATTATTGCGATCCTGTTATTTGCAGTGATTTCAACACACCTGGTCACATATCTCATAACATATTAGAGTGAATACGCAGACTAATTCATAACCTTGGGATGATATATACATTAACTGTAAAAGAATTTGAATCAACATTGATAATTACAAAATAATGGCTCCATGACCAAGGTTCAAATAAAATAAATCTGGCCCAATAGCCGAACTCTAACGAGTAAATAAACAAAATAAATTGTAGAACTCATGTCCTACAATTGAAAAATAGGAAACAAAATTCCATCCCTACAATATCCTCAATGTAATACCTGAAATTTTAAGTGTTGTAATATAAAAAATAAAATAAAATTTTATGACTATAATTAAGTGTCAAACAACCTTAGTCAACAAACGTTCACCATTATCAGAAAAGTCATGAATGACAATAAAGTGTCATAAATTTATTTTTTTGACATATTTGAAAAATGTCATAAATAGTAATATTGATCAATAGTATTGTAAATAGTAAAATTAATTAATAGTATGATAAATAATAAAGTTAATTAATAACATCGTAAATAGTAAAATTATAAATGATATCGTAAATAGTAAAGTTAACTAATAGTGTCATGAAAAATAAAAGTTGATTATAAATAGTGAAGTTGATTATTAGTTTAATTAAAATAATTAAGTAAACTTTATCTCTAGTTAATAACTTCATTTTTAATAAATAAAAATAATTTTAAGTACATGAAAAATATTATTCAACCACCACCACTATCATCTTTAAATAATTAGAGAAGATAGTATCAATTTTAATTAAATAGAGATGACATGAAAAATATTATTCAACCACCATCACTATCATTTTTAAATAATTAAAGAGGATAGTGTCAATTTTAATCAATTAAAAATAGCTTTAAAGTATATGAATAATGCACATCAAACTACCATTATTAATAATAACAATTGCTTGCAAACAAATATAGATGACCCCCTTGTCTCTCCATTATTCTAAGCTAACCACTACCATACCTTAAATACTAACCTTAATGATCAAAGCTCTACTATAAATAGGGAACCTCTCCTCATATTTTTGGATACCAAATTAAAGCATTGAAGTGTGCTTGAGAGGAGAGGGAGAGGAGGAAAGTTTGGAAGAAATAGTAGCTAAAGTTGAGATCTTGAAGATTGATAAGCAAAGACTCGAAACAAGGGGGAATAACAACACAAAGATTAAGGTGGAAGTGATTACTCTACTCTCTAGTATTATTTGAGTTTTAATGCTGAATATGTGATGTTTGCATTGTTTGAATATCTAGAAATATGTATGGTTATTGATTAAATGATTTGTAAAAGATTTTTCTTTATTTTTAATTTATTTATGACCGAGAGATTATGCTCTATAGTTGCGTCTTTTACGATCTTCGACATCAGAAATCGAAAGTCATTGTTATCATTAATGAAAATATTGATTTATGATGTTATGCTGATGAAATGTTTAATTATTAATGAAATATTTATTTTATTATGCTCTGTTCACAAAAAGAAGATTAAATAAAGATTTTAACCACGTACCGGCACGGGGACTAATGTCCTTCGTGTGTGTTCCATGTAGAATTAGAACTGGTTGTCATGATTGACACTTGAATGAACTGGGTTTCAGAAATGATCCCAGAGAAGGGTTTGAGTTTTAAAATTGATCTCTCTCCCTAGATCTGAAACACAGAGGTTAACCCCTTTCGGTCTAATTGACAATTGTTGATAAATAAATATTTGAAACGCCTAATGGATGATAAGTGTTTGCATATTCAGTGTTTAGTTTAAATAATGTTATGGATGTGCTGTGTATGATCCACTGGACTCTTGAGTTCACCCAATCATTTTTTCAGGTAACTATTGAAGACCTCGCCCCAGCAAATCAATGTAAATTAATAATTGTGTGCCTCATAGTATGAGAATAGTAGAAAATGAAGTGTATTGTAGGGCTTGTGACCCACTATATTTAATTATGTCAAATGTCGATAATATTTGTATTATCAAAAGATGGCTATGGAGCCCACAAAATTATTCATAACTTTGATAATGAAGCAATGCTTTCAGTTATTTTGAAACACTAAGATTATTGTGTTTCTGTTGTATTTGTACTCTGGGATATGATCTGATGAAACTAACAGAAAAATGATGAAAAAAAAAGTAATATCCCCAGTTCTCAGATAGAAAGCAGGACTGACTGCATTCGGAAGAAATGACGTCTCAAGCCGAGACAACCACGTCACCTATGACGTATATAAGAAAGATCGGGTGCTGGGGGTGTTACACTCAACAATGAGGCGTAATACTACTAATAGTTGGACTTTTTACTACTTGTCATTACAAACATCTTCAATGATTGTCTTAAAAAGAGTAAGTGGGGTGAGTTCGAGAACCTAGTGGATTATACACAATACATCTCAAGTATTATTAAAGTTAAAATATGAAACATGCACACACTTATCAAATATTAGGCAATTCATATTGTTCAATTGTTCATGGTTGTCATTAAGACTGAAAGGACTTTCTTCGGTATCCCCCATTAGGTCCAGAATATTGAAAGTAATGCCCAAAGGCTAGTTATCTATTAGCGACCCTATCTCAGGATTGAAGTCTCAACTTGACTATCAATCCTGGGAATCAAGTTTCAACTCGACTATCAATTTTATCTAACTAATATCATAATAGCATCAAGAACCGTCATGGGTAAGGGACACCCACATTGACACTAGACCACTATCACAGTGTCAGTATCAACGCGTCGGTATATGGTTAGATCTCTTAATCATCTTTATTTAGTGACCATTAACATACTCATAATATTAATATTCTAGATATAAATAAACATCACATTTTTATAAGCTATAAGTCATACATAGGATCACATGAATTATGTCATTTCTTGCAAAACACAAATGGCATATCTTCTAAACGATTTTTTGACATTAATGAATCACACAACATATCAACACTATAAAAGACAAGCAATCATCCACACAACTATCAAATGTATTCTTGGCATGCTTCTAAACATTAAATAAAAGTAAACAATCAATCATTTTTTATATTTAAAACTAAAATAATACTAAAGAATATGAGTATTTTTCTCCACCTTTGACGCTTAAATCATTCTTGTCCTTACACAATTATTCTGAGTCTTCTTAAGCCTTTAACCTTCTTTCTTTACTCAAGGAGAAAACTATGTAATTCTTTTTCTCTTAAGTTAGAAGATAACTAAGAAGAAAACGAAGAAGAGAAGAATGAGATAAGATGGTTTGAGGGGAAGAGAAATGGTAGTCTTTAGGGGTACTTGCCTACATGCATCATGTGATTTTGCTTAGTTTGTGTGACTTGCTTGCCCACATGCTTCGTGTGACTTGGGTGGGTGAAATGTCCGTTTTACACATAGATGGTAAAATGGGTGATTAAATTATAATTTTACCTATGATTTATATGAAATAATTGTTTTGTCCCTGGGTGGTGAAATGATCATTTTACCTATGGTATTTAATGAAATCATTTATTAATTTATATATTCCTATTATATTTATTTTAATTCTTTTTTTTCAAGGTATCACAGGGAGAGAGCTGTATTTTAAGTGGAAAACTCTCTTCATACTTATAAGTTAACATTTACAATTTCTATCTTTCTCATGTTGTCCTAAAATGACTTTGTTCCTAAAAGTTTGAATTCCTTCCCTTTGCTTGAACTCAAATTTGTGTTTACGTACAAATAGATTTAGCTAAACAAATATATATCGTTAATGTCTATGTATCAAAATTAATAAGCAACTTGCTCTTAAAATGGTAAAAGATTGCATTTTTTGCACTTTTCCAACACATTCTCTCAAAGGAAAGATGAAGCAGCAGCCTCTCGTAAAGCGATAGCCAAAAAGCGCTTTCTTATTCAACGTGGTTGAACGGGATAGCCCCAGGGTCATCATTGCAGCCGAGGCTGGACTTGCTGACGTATCGTGCTTTCGTAAGCATACGTGGTTTTGTAGCCACAATCTTATCTGACGACCAGGTGGCACGAAGCCGGCGAACCACGTGTCTTCTTTTTGTACGAAATCGAGCTCTCGTTTCGTTGAATGGACTCCGCCAAGGCTTCAAAGACCTTTTTCAGAGGCTGCGCGATGGAAGCTGAGGGCGCAGATTATACAACGTCTGAGGAAAACGCATTTTTTGTGCAAAATTTCTGATTGGACACAACGGTCAACGTTCAAATTTCACCAGAATTCAGCGCCCCGGTCGTGCCTCTTCCTGATTCGTTGGTGCTTTCAATTCTAGGGCTAGGTTTGTCGTACAAGTCACTCTTTTTATTATTATTATTATTATTATAAACAGATGATCAGAGCTTCACTGTTGATCAGCTGCATCAAGTCCAAGAATTTCTGTGTTTCTGCAAGTCAAGTCTCAGTTTTTTCTTACTTGAAAGACATTAGACTTGTGAACAAGTGTTGTCTTAGTAGTCTCTGCTCGGTTTTCTGCATTTCTAGAGGTAAACCACTATATCCATTGTTTTACAGAGATTATTTCGCGACTAAGTACTGAGTTTATGAAGTGAAAATATACCAATTTGTTCATTGGTGGATGTTAATTTACTTGAAACTCGAATTTGTGGTGTGGAAGTTGGAGTTGATATCTAGTTTAATTTGATCATATGGTTTGGATGAGTACTGTGAATGCATAGTTTGGGATTGATGCATAATTGTCTCTAGCCAAAAAAGGAGAAAAGGCGATGATCTTCAGAAATTGTTTATAATTGAAAGGGAATTTTTTACTTGAACTATGCATTAGATGGGAAACCTAAGATCAGAATTGTCTGCACAATTGATATGAAGCATTGTGTACACACTTGTTTCTTCAGGGATCAAGGTTGGAGTTGCAAGCCCAGCTAACATAAAATCCATGTCAAGTTCTGTGAGTTCATCGACGGTTGCAGACCAAATGTTGACCGAAAATGGAGGTCAACAAGTTGCATTGCTTAATGCATTGAATGATGACCATGGAGGTATTATTGTAGAGATGAAGGAGCCTATGGATTCTGAGGTCTTTGCTTCCTCGCTCAAAGCATCGATTTTGCATTGGAAAAAAGAGGTATTTTTCCAATGTTTCCTGTTTTATTTTAATTCAAATTATTCACGTCAGAGCTGTTTGGTTGGCCTAGATCTTTACTTATACTAGTATTGTCCCCAGTTTAACAACTTTTGAGACTAGGTGTAGACTTTTGAGCCAAAAGGTCTAAGTGCTTAGGAGGGTGAAACTCCTATTTGTATTTCCATGTGATGAACATGTTCATATATATGATATGAGGACTATTATTTTGGCTCACACATATCCAACAGGAAGGCAACCATTTGATTTACTGGCAACTTGTGCGTCTTGGGTTATGAATATTTGTCATGAATATTTTAGTCACGCATCAATTAGTTCACTCGATGCTCATGGGGGACAGGATTACAGCTTCTAAATGATATTCTTGTTGTCTAGAGGCTTAGTTGTTGGTGGAATGGTAAGGTCAGTGAATTGCAACCTGTTAAATAGTAAATATGTGGTTGCTATAAACACAAATTGAATTATATTCATAACAAAATGAGATTTTATACCAATGATAGAAGTATTATGATATAACTTGCAGAATGATGCCTTCTCTACCTGGTTGTGGGATCAGATAAATTCCACCTTGAAAATTAATTGTGCACATACATAGTCATGTAGCAATTTAAGGTATCTATTGGTTGGCTGTCAGTTGTTAAGATGGTCTACCAACATCGCTTTTGTGGATATGCTGGTGCCTGTGCTGGGAATGGAATTTTCCTAAAAGATATCCTTTGTATAAAATATTAAATATTTATGAAGTTATGCATCCTCTGCCTATTATTCAGGTTGGGTATGCTTGTAGATTGTTAGTTCTGGGATGTTTTGTCCTTTGAAAATGGATTTCAAGGATTCCTGTTTTTAGGGTAAATTAATATGATTCAAATGTTTTTCCAGGGGAAAAAAGGTGTGTGGATTAAATTGCCTATTGAACTTGCTAATCTCATCGAACCTGCGGTGAAGGTATTATGAGTCTTTGGTAATCTTGTGATTTTTCCTTTCATTTTAAAGCATCTACAATAGTTTTAAAATTTTCTGAAATGTTGTATTGTTTTATGTTCTTTTTTGTTGCCCTGTTCTCTATAACCGTGTGGCTCACAGGAGGGATTTTGGTACCACCATGCCGAGCCAAAATACCTGATGCTTGTGTATTGGATTCCTGAAACTATTAATACCCTTCCTGCTAATGCTACACACCGGGTGGACATCGGTGCATTTGTGATGAATGACAAAAGAGAGGTAATTTATCTTTAACTCCCCTTAAACCTTCCAAATAATAGCTGTTTTATACCCTGAAGAAGAAATCTCAACTGAGAGCATGGGATCTTATTTTTGTGCATGTAGCATGCTGAAGAATTTCGACCCAGCATACTGTAAATTCTCTTGATCAGTATTTCTATACGACTCAGTGGACCAAATGATCAAAACTGCCTTACCAGTAGTGCTCTTTTACATGTTTACTAGTCTATACCAACCCTTAGCAGTTCTTCACATTTTTATGGGATATCTAAAAATCCTTCAGCAAAATGAGCACGATCTGTCTTGAGTTTAAAATACATCATACTCATGTCATTCTACTTATGTTAATACTCGGCTTGGTTTGCATCTTTGACACACATTTGTCTCTTCCTCTCTTTATGCTTGACCAGTCTGGCATTTCTCAATGTTATTGCATGATCTAATGCAATATATGTCTGAATGTATTTCTATCTTACAAACCTGTTTGTGTTGTCTGCCATAGAATTCGAAAGATCTCCTAGCATGTTTGGCTACTTCAATAACCTTGTGTTTGCTCTTATTGGCATTCAACTTCTATATGTCTCATAGGTTCTGGTAGTTCAAGAAAAGAGTGGAAGGTTTCGGGGCATGGGCTTGTGGAAGTTCCCTACTGGAGTTGTTGATCAAGTATACTCCTCTGAAATGAAATGAAATTGTTTTCATTTGTTTAAGGAACAATCTTGTATTTTTCATCTTTAATGGGTTCTTTTCTATATAGGGTGAGGACATTTTTATGGGAGCAATCAGGGAAGTTAAAGAAGAGACTGGGGTATGTCACAGTTTCAAGTCAAGACTTCAAATTTCCACGCATTTCTATCTTGTAAGTCAACTTAGATGTTTAACCTTTTACTAAAGGATCTTACTATTCTTATGTGGCAGATTGATACAGAATTTGTTGAAGTGCTGGCATTCAGGTGACTTATTATTACTTTTACTTTTTTCACTCAACTCTGGATGACAAAGCCTTACTTGGATCAATTGCATAAGTAATTCTTTCTCATACATAGCTAGTACCTACTGGTGATGTTCAATTTTCTATTTGGTCAAATGCTTTCTAATATTCATCTTTCTTAAAAGCTTTAAAATTTTTAAAATTTTAGTTCTACGAATGTACCGTCAATCTTTAACATCATTATTGCCACAAATCTCTTTATAAACTTGTTTTCCTATCTTTTCTTGTTTTATTCTTAGGATATGTTTGGTATACGATTCAAAAATAATTTTCATAAAATGAAATAGGCTCTTGATTTCTAAATCAAGAAAATTTGAATTTGAAAATGAGGAAAACTAACTATCTGGTTTATTCTACGATTTCATACTTGTCAAGTTATTTAAAAAAAAAGAGAGCTTATTGTTCCATCAAGAGATCAACAAAGAAACTAAAAATAACTTTTGCATGTTTTCTAAAAATAAACATTTTTTTTTTCTGAAAAGAGCTTCGGATTTATATTAAACTATACAAGATTATTACAGCTCCTTTGCCTTTTGTTTTGGAGTCTAGAATATTGAATTTAAAACTTTACATTAAATGCAATCTTAATTTTTTTTAATGCATCTTTCATTAAGCTTTATATTTCTTTTCTTGGTCTTTGACCCTCAATAATCCCCTATAACCCCTTCATAGAGTTGGAAATAATTTAAGGTTTGAGCATTGCATTATATAGTAGGTGACCCTTCTCAACTATGATGTAAATTTTGTTGTGACTCATTTAGAATTCACTACCTAACAGATTTCCTTCACTAAACATTATAAACTTATAAGAACTTCTAAAACAGGATTCGAATTGATTTGAAAAAATCAACAATTCATGCAATAATTTTATTGATTCTTGTGGAAAACCGGAAGAATAGTTGGAAAGAAGCTCTAAAATAGGATGACAACAATAATGATTTTTTTTTTTTGAAAAGAAACTAAATATTATATTATATTGATAATTGTCCAGACAAGGTATTTGGTCAAAGCAAACTATTACAAAATCCACTTTATAGTGATCGCATGATATTTCCCTCATTACATAGTCATTCCCTGAACTTGTAGCCCTTCCCCAGTTTTGTTACAAAGATCCAAGTTGCAAACAAAATGTTGGATCTCTCCCAAATAAGCCATTCCGATTTACTTTTATACAAAAAAAAAAAAATCTAGCATTTCTTTTCTCCCAAATACAATACCAAACAACAAACAAAATGACTCTCCAATATTGCTGAATTTTAGAGGTTAAGATTATTTCAGGAGTTTGAAACAGATACCCTGAAGACAGTGGGACTATGCTTCTATGCTTTTGGTTCCACCAACTCCACACCCTCTACACCACTCTACATTCCCCAAAGAGTTGTTGAATTGTTTCTGAACTGTTCCTACACATGATACAGATAGAAGGATTCAAATAATGTTGAGGAAAACATTTTTGAAGGTTATCTGTTGTGTTGAGCTTTCGAAGACTGATTAGCCAAGCTACAATACGCGCTTTTGTAGGGACTTTTGTCTTCCAAATGAACTCTACTGGGACATTCAAATGAGAGGTCGATTTGTCATTCATCTTTGTCATGAAGGACCGAATTGAAAAACTGTTATTGTCCTCCCCATGCCACAACGGCCTGTCGTCTTCTTTGTGTCTCTTAGCTGAAAATTGTGAAGAGTAGACAATAATTCACTCAATTCAGCCAAGTATCCTTCTCCTATACTGCTGCGAAGATGCAAATTCCATCTCCAATGTAGTCTGTCTCTCTCCATGGTGCGAGTTATAAAAGCAGATATTGGTGCATCAGGTTTGGTGGATTGGCTGTATACTAGAGGAAATTGGTCTTTTAGTCTCCCTGTACCGCACTAGCAATCCCCCAGAAGTCCACCTTGTCCCCCTTTCCTACCTTCCATATTATGTACTGTCTGAACCTCTCGTATATGCTATGAATATCCTTCCATGGAGACTGTTGACTACTACTCCTTTTTAGCCCAACTTCTTTGCCATGAGCCTTAGCCCCATGTATGCTCTTGACTATCCGTGCCCACATTGCTACTGGTTTCTCCTGCATGCGCCACAGCCAGTTACCCCTAAGAGCCATATTTCTCTTCACCAGCCCCCCAATGCCTAAACCTCCTCGAGTTATGTCTTTGCATACCTGATCCCATTTTACCAGATTGTGTCCATGGTGATCCTCTTTATGATGCCACAGAAAATCTCTCATACATTTCTTGATCATAGCAGCCACATGCTTTGGCATTCAAAATATGGACATAAAATATGCTGGCAATGCTTTCAAGGCTGATTTAATTAGAAAGTGTCTACCTCCTCTTGAGAGGTAACTCTTTTTCCACTTGGCTATTCGTCTTTTAATAGTGTGAACCATTGGATCCCAAAATCTGGTTCTGTTTAGATTTCCTCCTAACGGTAAATCCATATATTGCATCGACCATTTTTCAGGTGATATTCTTAGTCCCATAGCCAATCTATTCACTGTTTCTTCCTCTAGATTTATGCCCAGCAGTTGACTTTTCTTATTTGTATCCAGTATCGTCAGGAAGCAAAAAGCATTGAGAGATTCCATAACTGTGTCTATTTCCTCCTTCCTGTTTTGCAGAAAAATCAGGCAGTCATCAACGAACAAAAGATGAGTAAGTTGGATTATCTTTTTGCCCACCAACGTACCCTCCAACCTCCCAGCCTTGACTGCTTGCTCTAGAGTTCTTGTAAGAGAGTCTGCTACTATTGTGTACATAAATGGAGAAAGCGGATCTCTTTGCTGTTAGCCTCTCTGTGCATCAAACTTCCCTTTAGGATGGCCAATGATAAATACCAAATAATTAACTGTCTGGAGGCATGCTTCAATCCATCTTCTCCCTCTTTCCCCAAAGGCTTTTTGCTGCAACACAAAATCCAAGTAAATCCAACGAACATAATGCTTTTGTGAAATCCAATTTCAGTAATAGCCCTGCTTTGCATCTAGTTCTACAGTCCTCCAAGGCTTCGTTGGCAATCAGGATGGCATCCGTTATCTGACGGTCTTTGACAAAAACCATTTGATGTTCACTGATTGTATTAGGAAGAACTAATCTTAATCTGTTGGCTAATGTCTTAGCTGACGGTCACTGATTGTATATGCTTGTTGTGAGACTTATGGGCCGAAAGTCTTCTACCTTCAGTGAATTGTGCTTCTTCGGGAGAAGACCGATGTAGGTCTCCTTCACCTTCCTATTAATAATGGCGTCCTTGTAGAACTCTTGCAAGCAATAATGATTCTTAGAATTAGGTATATTATATATTGCTATCTTATGTTTGCAGTTGCATTGGGAAATGGTAGGGGTGCCATTGCCGTTTTTCATCTTAAAATTGAATTGCAAGGTTTATTTCTTTATTTAGTTATTACTTGATAATGATTTGTCTTATGTTTCTAAAGCTTTATCCATCTATATATATACACTTATAACTCTTTTATATTTCTAATTTTTTTGTGGTATCTTGCAGGCAAAGTCACATGGCATTCTTTGGAAAATCAGACTTATTCTTTATGTGCATGTTACGCCCTCTTTCCTTTGAAATCCAAAAGCAAGACTTAGAGATTGAAGAAGCCGAGGTAACTCCTAGTTATGACATTTTATACTGTTCAAAACAATCAGCAGTTGGCATGACAGCCCTTAACATAATTACAACTCTTTTTTGTAGAGTAGCATCTCATCAAAAGCATTTCGAATGTGCCCATAAATTGCAAAAAAATTAGATATCACCTATAACCAACAAATATTGAGTATGAATAATGTTCTCTAATGCAAGTATCCACTTTCACCATCAAGCTAAAGTAGCAATATAAATTGAAAATAATATTGTAGTGCCATATATGTGATCACAAGTCTTCTTAAAATTACTTCAGTAGATGAATCTAAATCGACCTTCCTTTACTTTGTGTTTATTGGGTTTGGCATCAAATGACAAAATTGGATGATGCTTCTGTTCTTAACTCTGTTCTTAACTCATGCTTCTGTTCTTAACTCATGACAAAATTCGAGATGAAGAAAATCTCGATTGTAAATTTTCAACACTCATAACTAATATTTTGTGTGAATGCTTTCTTATCTCTTGCATTTTTCAGTGGATGCCAATTGAAGAATTAGCAGCGCAGCCATTTTGGCAAAGAGACGGGTTTCCCAAGTACATGATGGATATATGCTTTGCAAAAATAGATAAAGAGTATTCGGGTTTTACTCCAGTGATTACAACATCTTCTTTTTCTACTAGTTCGGCCCACATGTACATGAACAACCATGATCTGAATCGATTGCCAAGTTCTGGTACCTTGCCCTGAAAAAGAAACCAGTCTTGAGCAAATATTTGTTGTCATTTTCCTTATCTAATTCAATTTGGCATTCTCTTATAAGTTTTCTTGCTTTTTTTCCCCCTCAAGTCTCTAAGAAGGTGAAGATTTTCATTTTTATACTAAGATTATCGTTTCATAAGACTTTTGTGCTTAGCTTCATTCTATGATAATCGTTTAGTTATGCTTATAAATTTGTTAATTGAGTTTATATCTTGAATAGTTTATAAGACGAATATTTGGATCATTTGGGATTGAGCTACTTTTGTTAAAATGTCCAATATTATCTTCTTGCAGTACAATTTTAAATTGAAATTTATATTTAAGATCATTTAAGACAGTACTCTAAATTCTTAAAATAAATTCGACAGCACTCTTCTTATTTTAAAATTTTATTCTTTGCTTCAACATTGTATTGAACTTAGGGCGTCTCCAACGGAGGGTTGGTAGTGCTTACCTCCTGGGCGTTGAGCGCTCGGACAGTTCCGAGCGCTCAACGCCCATTTTTTATTTTTTTTATTTTTTATTATTTTTTTTAATAAATGCTGCTGTGGCATCTTCAACGCCTGAGCTGGTGCTCAATGCCCGCTCAGGCGTTGAAGATGCCCTTATAATTCATCAAGCATGGTGTACATGCTCAGCTCAATTAACAGGCTAAGTAGCATTTTCTTAAAATTAACTAGAGAATTAACAGAACCAAATGCCCAAGGAAACTCTTTATGGAGACTCATTAGTAAAATATTTCGGCACAAGTTTACTTACTCGACTAAAGAATTCAGTAAGTATTTATGATTGTGCTAAAAAATATATATATATATATATCAGAAATGCAAGTTATGTTAGTCTTCTCATCCTTAAAATTTGAATGTCATTTTAATCATTTCTTCAATTTGAGTCTCCTTCGACTATTTATGGGTTAATGACAATCTTAGAATTATTGACTGCACTTAAATGAAGCATTAAGAAAAACATGACTTTTTGATACCAAAAATAAAATAAAAAAACCTAACAAAGGTTAAATAATGACTCAGGATGCCACTCTAATGCCTTTATATAAACGAAGTCTTTTATTAGAATATAATATCACAAAACTGTTAAATTTCAAATTTAATAACAGTAGTAGAAATTGGAAAAATGATTATAATAAGAAAAAGACAACATCAATCAATAGAAGCTTGCATATGTAGTGTTGAAAACAAATTTTAACCTTTTCTCATACGGCAATTGTCTATTAAGATAAAACACATTTAATGTACTCTACAGATAAAGGAATATAGAGAATTGAACATAGTAACACGGATTCTAGCAATGCAGTGTAGTTGGACTCTCATGTCAATTTAAATAAATTAGTCTTTCCACAGAAGTTAATCTTTGCCTACTATCAAATTAAATAAAGTACCAAAATTTAATTTATGATAAATTAAACTATATATCAGTTTTTTAACATATTGCATGAATAAATTTGAAATACTTTTTTAATATTATTTATAAAGACTAAAAAAAAAGTTTATTAAATTTTTAGACAGCCTAAAAATAGATAATGATTATTATTAATTGTCCACCAATTAATTTCAATGAAGTTTTAAATTTTAAATTAATTTAATAATTAAATTAAAAATTAAGTTGTGGAAGGCCGCATACCGTTGTCTTTAATTTAACTTACATACAAATGATTTACGCAAGTTGACAATCTTTAACCCTTTCCCTTTACCTTCCATAGTTTTTGTTCATCTTTTCAATGGTGAGCCAATTATTTCTTATTTAAACCTTTTTCTTTTCTTCTTCTAACGAAGCTTTCTTTTCAATAGGTGTAGAATGTAGCTGATAATACCTTCAACTGGCCCCTACTACCTGCCCAGTAGCCACCTAACCCAGAAGCCCCTTAACGTGCAGAGACATTAAACTACTATCTATTTGAAAATAAAAACATTTTCTGTACGTCAATCCTGTTTTAGACGCTTAGATTATTTAGATGTACATGAAGTGTATTAACACCTCAATAGTGCAATGCTATAAAAAATTTATTTTAAATTAACAATTATTAAATAAATAAATATATATATCATAAAATTATTATTTTTATTTAATGATATTAAAATATATATATTATAATATTTAGTGTGTACACAACATTTCTCATTTTAAGGAGTTGGTAGCGCTCGAACAGTTTCAAGCACTCAACATCTATTTTTTATTTTTTTTATTTTATTTTTTATAAATATTATCGTGACATCTTCAACGCCTGAGCTAGTGCTCAATACCCGCTTAGGCATTGAAGGCATTGAAGGTGGCCTAATATGAACATCTAGAATGAAATATCTGTATATAATTGGCATACATAATCAAGGACAAAAAAAAAAGGTTCTATCATTACTCATTTGAAAATTGGAACAAGGTGGCACAAACCATGCCAGATTAATCAACTAAATAAAGTTCCCCATATGCCCAAAACTGTCGCCAAATTTACAGCAACGACACTCACCAACTTTTCCAGTTTATATAAAGTCCGGGGGCATTTTTGAAAATCCCCTCGTCTATATCAACCACCGCGAGTTGCTACAGAGTTGTAAACCATCTAGCTTGAGCTCTTTATTGAAGTCACCGATCTTCCGGCTATGTCTCCCCTCCATGGCAAATGGGTCAAGGTTTGATCTCAATTAGCTCAACTTTAGCTCTCCATAGAGTGGATGTTCTACGGTTTTTCATCAAAGCCCTTTCTTTAATTTATTTTTCTTATGTATATATGGTGTTTTTTGGTTATTTTGTTGGGTTTTGGTTTCAGCTTGAGCAGAAAGATGGTGGCCCAGGTGCAAGAAGTTCGCACGCTATAGCTGTAGTCGGAGACAAGGCGTACGTCTTCGGCGGTGAGTTCAAGCCACGTGTCCCGGTCGACAACGACGTCCACGTGTTCGACCTCCAGACCGGCGAGTGGTCCGTCGCCGAAGCCACCGGCGACGTACCTCCGCCTCGCGTCGGCGTCACCATGGTTTCAGTCGGCAACACCATCTACGTGTTTGGAGGCCGAGACAGTGGCCACAATGAGCTCAACGAGCTCTACTCTTTCGACACGTGTACTAAAAAGTGGACCCTGATCTCCTCCGGCGACACCGGCCCGTTTAGCCGGAGCTACCATTCCATGGCCGCCGACGACCGCCGCGTGTTCGTCTTCGGCGGTTGTGGTGTAGACGGCCGGCTAAACGATCTCTGGGCCTTGGACGTTGAGAATCATCAGTGGCTGAAGTTCCCTTCTCCGGGAGCCAGGTGTCGGGCTAGAGGTGGGCCGGGGTTGGTTGTCTGCGAAGGGAAAGTTTGGGTGTTGTACGGATTCTCTGGAGAAGAGCTGGATGATGTCCATTGCTTTGACCCGGTAAATGGAAAGTGGGTCCAGGTGGAGGCGACGGGTGAGAAGCCATCTGCCAGGAGTGTGTTTTCGACGGTCGTGATTGGCCGATACATAGTGATGTACGGTGGGGAAGTGGACCCCAGTGATCAGGGGCATATGGGCGCCGGAAAGTTCTCCGGTGAGGTTTATGTGTTGGACACCAAGAGTGGGGAGTGGCGGCGATTTGAAGATGGGTCGTTGGATCCCGGCGAACACCCCGGGCCTCGCGGCTGGTGCGCCTATGCGGCTGGTCGGCTTGGCGGGAGAGATGGGTTGGTGGTGTATGGTGGGAATTCGCCGAGCAACGATAGACTCGGCGATATTTTCTTTTTTGCTCTTCACTGTGATGAATGATGATGAAATCGATCGGTAGCTGTCGTCTCTCGTAGGCATTGTGTATGAACGTCTGTTAAGTAATCTTTTTTTGATCTTTTTTCGCAAATTATTTGTTTATTTGGTTTTATCTTATGTGTCTGGTTTTTTTTAAACTGAGATCGGTGTCATCATCGAGCATCTTTAACTTTTTTAATCTAATTTTTATAAACAATTACTCATTTTACAACTAATTTATATTATTTTTATCATAAAAAATAACTTCAAAATATTTATCTATTTTTAATAAAAACATTGTCTAAATCATACCATAAGCACTAAAAATAAAATAATGATATTTTTATTTCTTAAAATGACTTCATTTGATTTAGATAGAAAATTGAATTCTGTAATCATAATTCGAGACTAAACCGGTGTAGTCAACCCTAACTCAAATCAAAATTATTAAGAAAAAACCAAATGCACTTGAATCATCACATGAACTCTCACGCTCCCGCTAGCATCAGCCTTCTGATCCGCCGGTTCAACATCTGGCGCGAACGGCTCCGGCGCAGGTGGCGACGAGAACTTCTCTGCCTTCTGTGACTGAGCATCAGCCTCCGGTGCTGGCGCCGGCGCCGGCGCCGGTGCCAGCGCCTTCTTGAACAATTCCTTAGGCATAAGCACCTTATCAATAGAGAAAATGGCCAACGGCTGCCCGTCGATCAGGGTTCCGGTGATCATCGCCGTCACGATCTTCGTCCTCAAGAGTCACATCCTCTCCGCCGTTCTGCACAGTGAAATCGTACTTGCTAGCTCCGTCTATCTCCAAAGTGTTCATCAATCTCAACCGAGAGCATTGGATCTTATTTTTGTGCATGTGGCCTGGCATGCTGAAGAACTTCGACCCACCATACTGTAAATTCTCTGGATCAGTACTTCTATACAAATCACTGGACCAAGTGATCAAAAACTGCCTTATCGTTAGTGCTGTTTTGCATGGGCTATACCAATCCTTAGCAGTTCTTTACATTTTTATGGGATATATAAATCCTTCAGCAAAATGAGCAGGATACGACTCGGTTTTACCGTACATCATACTCATGTTAATACGTATTCAGCTTAGTTTGCATCTTTGATACAGGTTTGCCTCTTCCTCTCTTTATGCTCGACAAATCTGGCATTTCCCTATGTCATTGCATGATCTAATGCAATATAACTCTGAATGTATTTCTATCTTACAAACCATTTTGTGTTGTCTGCCATAGAATTCGAAAGATCACCTTGCATGTTTGGCTACTTCAATAAGCTTGTGTTTGCTATTATTGGCATTCAACTTCCCTATCTCTCATAAGTTCTGGTAGTTCAAGAAAAGAGTGGAAGGCTTCGGGGCATGGGCTTGTGGAAGTTCCCTACTGGAGTTGTTGATCAAGTATAGCCCTCCGAAATGAAATGAAATTGTTTTCATTTGTTTAAGAAACAATCTTGTATTTTTCATCTTTAATGGGTTCTTTTCTGTACAGGGTGAGGACATTTTTATAGGAGCAATCAGGGAAGTTAAAGAAGAGACTGGAGTATGTCACAGTTTCAAGTCAAGACTTCAAATTTCCATGCATTTCGATCTTGTAAGTCAACTTAGATGTTTAACCTTTTACTAAAGGATCTTACTATTCTTATGTGGCAGATTGATATAGAATTTGTTGAAGTGCTGGCATTCAGGTGAGTTATTATTATTACTTTTACTTTTTTCACTCAACTCTGGATGACAAAGCCTTACTTGGATCAATTGCATAAGTAATTCTTTCTCACACATAGGTAGTACCTACTGGTGATGTTCAACTTTCTATTTGGTCAAATGCTTTCTAATATTCATTTTTCTTAAAACCTTTTAACTTTTCATAATTTTAATTCTACCAATGTCATGTGCCTTCAATCTTTAATATCAATATTGCCACAAATCTTTTTATAAACTAGCTTTCCTATCTTTTCTTGTTTTACTCTTAGGATATGTTTGGTATACAATTTAAAAGTAGTATTCATAAAATGAAATCAGCTCTTGATTTCAAATTCAAGAAAAATCGAATTTGAAAATGAGGAGACCTTACCATCTGGTTTATTCTAAGGCATCTTTAGGACATCTCTAACCCAGCGCCATGTTGGTGCTGGGGGAGCCCTCAATGGTGCACCATCACCAGTAGGAGGCAATGTTCACCAGCGCCAAGGTGGTGTTTGTTTTTTTCTTTTTTATTTTTTTTTCAGTTTTTTATTTTTTATTTTTAGTTACCAGTTTTTTTATTAAAAAATTATTAGTAAAATTTATATCTTTTTAAGTTAAAACTTTAATTATTTATTAATTTTTAGTTATTATATATTATTTTATACTTATTTTTGTTCTTTATCTTTTTAAATAAACATGTTTTACTGTTTTTATTTATAATTAATTAATTTTAGTTAATTATTATATAATAAAATAATTATTTAAATTTTAAAATATATTATTAATAAATTAATTAATAATTAAATATAATATTGAGTAAATATGTAAAATAAAAATTATGTATAAAAATATATTTGTAAAAAAATAAGTACTTTGTAACTTGTTTTTCAAACATTTTTTCATTTTGTCCGTTGACAACAATACTATCTGTTGAAATTGTTAACCAATCATTCATAAGCATATGATCATCTTCTATACTCTATGGTTGATGCTTGTCAACAACATCTTCACTTGCTCCTTTATATGAATAATTTTCGGACTTGTTGGTTGCATAGTAAATAACAAAATTTGAAAATCAGAGATAAAATCTGTCTCAGTTAAATTTTCAAGTTGTACATGGAAAGACTTATCACAATTTTTACGCAATTGAGAAACGAATGATCATTCGGGATTAGTATTGAAATGTGGAGGAAATGTATTTAGTGACAAATATACATGAAAAGGAAATTAAAATTGTTGTTGATTTTTTATATTAAAACTGGAATAAGAAAAATAATGGGGATTTGAAATATGTGGAAAATAAAAGTTTTGCATATGTTGTAGTTATGATGGAAAAAATGGATATGAAATAGATTGAGTAGTTTGAAGATTAATTAGTGTTTTGATGTAAGAAAGTTGAATAATTGTCAAATGGAACCATTGCACAATAAAATATAATAAAATATTTGTAAATAATGAGAAAATAAAACTTTTAAAGAAAGTAAACTATAATGAATTATAGTGGAGAAGTGCTTTTGAAGAGAGAATGCATATAAAAATTTGTTGGTAAACAAATAAAATTTTTTTTGTAGATAAAATATTAAAAATTATTGTATGGTTCTTTGTTGGTGAATGAATGGTTTAATAGTTCTTTTTTAATTAAAATATTAAAAATACATAAAATACCAAAAATTAAAAAATATAAAATTATTTTTAAAAATTGGTTGTTCCCTAGTCATTGCACATTTGCAACGACTATTTTAATAATTTTATTTAAGATTATTAGAGCTCCTTTGGCATTTTGTTTTTGAGTTTAAAATATTGAATTTAAAACCTTATATTTAATGCAACCTTAATTTTTTAAGTCTTAATAGGCTTAAAAATCTCAAATTTCAATTTCGACAAAAAGGTACCAACCTATCAATTTGATAATAAATTGTATCCAATGGGTAAATTAAAATTGATTGGCTGATGTGAAAGTGAGTAAGCAACTGACATGATGTATTTTAAATGACATGATACCCATTACATTTGACAACAATGGCATTGTGGGAGAGATTCCAGTGGGCATTGGCAAATTAAAAAACTTGACACTGTTCTTCGCGTGGGAGAACGAACAAGCTGACTAGAAAAATCCCAAATAGTCTGGCAGAGTGTGAGAATCTTCAGGCTCTTGACCTATCTTTAAATCACCTATTACCCATAGCCAAAATAATTTTCGGGTTGAGAAACCTCACCAGGCTACTACTTCTTTCGAATGACTTATCGAGTTTCATACCACCAGATATAGGAAACTGCACAGATTTATATCGGTGTCGCTTGAATAATAATAGGTTAGTAGGGACAATTCCAAACCGCAGCAGCCAAAATCCATCCCCTACAAGCAGAGTTCTTCGCCAAAACACAATAGCAACACACAGGTTCTGTCTTTGCCGAGGAACGCTGGAGTCTATGCTGAGAAACACATGTTCTGTCTCCTGTCTCTTCCATCGCCTACAGCACCGCATCGACCATTGTCTCCTCCCTCGCTTCTCCGTCGACCAGCTCAAGCAAAAGCCCCTCTTTTCTTCTTCGTGCACAAGATCAGGATTTCAGTTTGTGATTGAGATTTTTCTTTTTTTTTTCATTTTTTCCTTTCAGTTAAGCATAAAATGGTGGTGGTGGTGATGTGTATGCCATGTCAAATGTAACGGGTGTCATGTCACTTAGAATATGTCATTTCGTATGCTTACTCACTTTCACATCAGTCAATTAATTTTGATTTCACCCATTGGATACAATTTAGTATCAAATTGAAACGTTAGAATATATTTGTAAAAATTATGAAACGTTCGGATTTTTAAGCCTATTAACCTATTTTTTAATGCATTTTTCGTTAAGCTTTTTATATTTCTTTTCTTGGTTTTTGACCTCCTAGTTTCCCCTGTAACCCCTCTGTGGAGTTGGGAATAGTTTAAAGTCCCAATATTGCATTAATTAGAGAATTAAGAGAACTAAATATTTGAAAAAGTTTTTTAAAGAGACTCATTAGTTAAATATTTTGGCACAATTGCACTTACTTAACCAAAGAATTCATTAAGTATTCGTGATTGTGCTCCAAAAACTTAGTAGAAACATAAGTTATGTTAGTGCATTTATTCTTAAAATTTCAAATGTCATTTTCAATCATTTCTTAGCTAAGTACAATATTTGTAATGGTAAGTGCACTTAACCTTAAAGATCTTAAATTTAAGTACAATATTTGGATAGGAATGAGATTAGGTTAAATTGATAAGGATAAGTGTGATTTTTGAGTGTAATTAGGACCTTTTGTTGTAATCTGTAACAATTTAAATTTTTATGATGTGTAAACATGACATATATGTGCATACGGATGTATTATATACGTACATATATGTATAAATAACGTTATGTGAGAAAAAAATGTAATTTATAAAGATTGGAAAAAAAATAAATAAATAAATAAATTTGGGTGATTTAATGATAATAATAATAATAATAATAATAATAATAATTTATTATTATTATTATTATTATTATTATAGAATTATAAATAATGGAGATAGATATAATAAATTGGCATAAATCTATATATATAATTGTCAAATAGGTGATTAAGAAAATAAAAACATAAGCCATTTTTCGACAGATTTGATGTGCAAGTAAGCCGTTTTTCCCAATTCTTATTCCAAAGATGCTAAATAAGCTAAGTATTATGAATCTATCGGTCTAATTTTTATCATATGTGGTGTTTGATAGTAGTACCTTAAAATGGGATATTCCTCCACCGTAAGTAAAACTCAGCAAAAATTATACCATAACACTCTTGGCAATGTGTAGATTTTGGATATGTAGTTAGTTTCCATTTGTTTGTCTTGTATACACCAGAATAAATACTCAAAATTGAATAACTTTTAGATAGGTTTTTCGGTATGTTAGACCCAAATAAAACTTTGATTAAAACTTATAGAAATGTAGAGAATAAAAATTCGTACCTATCGACACCAACCATTTGAGTTATTTATAAAAATTACGAAAAATCAGTGAAATATATTTGAAAAACCTATTTATTTTATTTTTTGTTATAAAAATATGGTATAGCAGCAGAAAATTAATTTTAAGGGTTATTTAGAATATTCAAGCTAATGCGCAGTCATACGTGAGGTCTAATGTATGTATGTGATTAAATATGAAAAATAAATACGTTATAAATTATTTATAAAAATGAGTTAAATTTGATTTGTACATATAAACTGACTCTGTGATAGGATAATTGTGGTAGATTAGAACTTAGATTTTAGAGTGGATATTGGGAATTGATTGGATAGTAATTTTGGTGATATTATGTCAAAACCCTTTATTTTTATTAAATAAGTTCTTTAAATGAAAATATATATTATATATAAAATGATGGATTATGTATTATTCGATTTTACGGTAAATTCGCGATAAACTGGTTATTATAGTAGGAAGTGAAATACATGCTTAGCGGGTTAAGTTATTGGTAATTTAAGTATTTCTTTATCTTCGTTATTTATATGGTATTGTAGATATAAAATTGATTTGAATGTAAGCATGCTCATTGTATTGACATTTGTTGCATACGGTTTGAAATTCATAAAATTGTATTTACACGGTAGCATATTTTAGATTTGCATAAAATGCGATATCGTTTCAATGGACTGAGCCATGAAAAATAATACCTCTTATGTGATAATTTATGTGGGACTGAGCCATGAGAAATATTAGTCTTTCTCTATATGATAATCCTCAAAATGATTGTGGCATTAATAATAATCAAAGGTATAATCTATTATTGTCTAGGCCAGATGAGAAGTGAGACTGACTTGACTTATGTTTTATAAATGATGCATTGAAAATAACATGATTACTATA
>JAJIYU010000315.1:0-55872 GCA_030144865.1 Tinospora cordifolia
AACTTTTATTAATATCCAAATCAATTGTACATCGGTATGGTTACACGAAGGAACACGCACACACACTAGGGGAGCAGGTGCCACTAGTGGACCACGTGCTAGCAATAGCACACCATCAATAACGGACGCTTGTGATAGCTTTTACAAAGGGACACTTGAATGTAGGGGACACCTATGCACTACACTAGGCGACTACCACCTCCCCTACAAGGTAGCAGTTAAGCTTTTTGTATACATCCAAAAGGAAACATCAAAAAGTGAGGTCAATCATACTGGGGCATTTGGAGGCCGAAACGAACTCCATTCGCGCCCAAATTTCACGGGCCCTCTCGTATGGTTACGGTGCATGTCTAAGCATGACCGTCACATCTAGGAGGCAATCCAAACAAAACTGGGTTCTGGGACCCAATGGTTCAAATCATAACGAGTAGAATAGCCGAGTGGAAGAAAAGTTTTTGGTCTAGAGGAGGAAGACTTCTATTGATTGGATCAGTGTTGGAAGCTTTACCAACATACTTTATGTCCATCTTCAAAATCCAAGGAAGGTGGCTACTACAATCAAACGGTGCATAAGGAATTTTCTATGGCATAAAACAGATGAGATCCGTGGCCATAACCCAATGAAATGGGATCAAGTTTTTCATGATATTACCAAAGAGAGACTAGGTATTAGAGGTTTGATGAAGAGGAATATTGCTTTTAAGGGTAAATGGCTTAGCAAATGTTACAACAACCAAAGGTACAATGGGCCAAAATCATAAAGAGTATTCATGGGACCAAGGCTCATGGTAAAGAGGTTGGTCTCAAGAGGAAAAGTAGTCATAGATCTCCGTGAAAAGATATCTATAACATTTATAACCAAATAAATCCGTTCATTCTATGGAAGGTGGGCAAAGGGGATAAGGTGGACTTTTGAGACGATCAGTGGTGTGGGCATGGTCAGTTAAAAGATCAGTTTTCCCTTGTATTCAGAAAATGCATTAAACAGAATGCGACAGTTGCTGAGTTCATGAGCCGCACTACGAATGGGGAAAGAGTGCATTGGGAATGGAATTTACACTTACACAACAGAGTGGAAGACAATCATATGGATGAATTAGGAGAATTACCGTTTACTCAGTAGCTTTCAACTAAATGAATCAAATGAAGATAACGAGCCCATATGGCAAAGGGAAAATGATAACAGATTCTCGGTTCGGTCTTTCATGACTAAGTTGGAAGGTGGAAGAGACTCTCAGGCCAATAATATTAGTGATATAATTTGGAAGGTTAAAAGTCTTACCAACGTTCGCACTGTGGCATAGTTAATTAGCATACGAAAGATCAGCACAGCTGATAATATCCAAAAATGTTTCCTAACCATTACCTAAATCCTTCTATATGTATTATGTGCAAGAATAATTCAGAATCGATCCAGCATCTTTTTGGGGAGTGCAGTGTGGTGCAGAAAGTGTGGCGGTGGTGGAATCAAAAGAATAATAATATTGTCCCTCTAAATGTTGAGAACCTGTTATGGATATTATTAAAGATAATTATTGAAAGAAAAAAGAAAACGGGAGAATGGGAAATGGAGAACGGGAGAATGGGAAATAGAGCATTGAAACGGAGAACGTGGAACGGGAAGTGGAAAAGGGAGAACAGGGTACGAGGTTTGGAAACGGAGATTGAGAAACGAAGGACCGGGAATGGCAGAAGGAATCAAGGACCCAGACATGAGGAAAGATGGAATGAAAGGAAATTGAGTTATCGCTCTGCTCTAGTCAGAGGAACGATGGAACAGTTCGTTGGAAAGGAAGATGAATGGACGGAAGTCAGAAGACGAAGAAAACATTCCACGTACCAAGGGAAGGGGACGCGTAGAAGCGAGGACACTCTTTCTCGAAATAGTCTCCATTTCTGGAAGCTATTCTCCTTTGACTCCAAGTTCAAGACCTTTAAGGTCGAGGTGGCAACACCAACAGGCGATTTCATTATTCAAGAGTTGACCTTGAACGCCACCTACGCTCTGTCACTCTAGAAGGTTGATATTCCCTGGTTTTCTAATGAAGTGAAGAACGCTACTGGTGTTTCCAAAAAGGATAAATTTTAGTGTGTTAAACGTTTGGGAACTTGTACCGTATTTATTGAAATCTTGACTAACCGACGTGGAAGATTTATAAAACTCTCAAAGTTGGTGAGAGAAGGGCTCCAGACCATTTATATTCCAGAAGATCTTAATACGTGGAATGACTTCTTTAAGATATTGGAGGATATAACTAAGGAAATACAAGGCGCAGTACCTATGGTGAAAACCAGAGCTCAACTGAAGAAAACAACAAGGGAGGAAGCCCAAGCATTAGCCAACAGGCAACGAGGAGGACCAATCACTGGAAATAAGACAACCAATATAGAAGAGAAGCGAACAGGAAGAAAGTTCTCCCTGAAAAAAGATATACGATCAACGAAAGTCAAGATCATTCGTAACTCCAACTTCTTTTCATGGCAGGAGATTGAGGATGATATTTCCCTTATTCTGGGCAGGAAACCCAACCTTACTATTTTAGACGCCGACAGAGCAGTCTTGCAATACAGGGACGGTCAAGAAACTTCCAAGCTAATGGGCCCATCGTAGGAAGGATTCCTAACGAACATCTCTGTACATGAATGGTATGAGTTTGAGCTATTGGAGCAGAGGCAGATAGCCTGCAAAAATAGTTGGGTCGGGATTGAAGGAATTTCGACAAAGAGGTGGACGCTGAGTTTCCTGGCAGAGGTTGCAGAAGAGATGTGGTGAGATGATGGACATCGCGGAGGATACCCTTTCTAACAGATCAAGGGAGCCAGCAATCATGAAATTGAGAGGACACGAATCGGGCTTCTGTCGGCAGAATTGGAGATCTATGATGATGATGGTGTAACAGTGCTGAAACTCATGGACTTACAGAAGACGTGGCGACCAGAAGTGGAAGAAGCAAGGAAAGCTGATCGAAAAAGTGCTAAGAACAAAGCTCCGGCAACAGAGGGTTCCTGGCGAGCAGCAGTGGCAGAGAAGGCGAAAGTCTCGAGAACGTACTTGCTATCAGAGTCGTCAGCTCGGCGACCAACGTCCGCTGCCGGTGGCCAGGAGTCAGGCGGCTGCCTTCGACGACGTACACATGCAAACGGCAGCATGAGAAGGAGAACCGTCATTTTGGACACATCCAGTGAGGAGGATGACGATGCATCTCTGGGTTGCTACCAAGGTAGGGAGACAAGCAAAACGGGTCTAATAGGATCCAAACTAGAAGGTGGGCCCCAAATGCAGTTAGCTGAAAATCTGGAACAGGAGGTGGGCCAATCTAAAGATAATCGGGGGCCCAGCAACCCAACAGGGGCACCGATCTACACTTACTCAAGGGATAAAGGCACACCTGGCTAACAAAACAAATGGATCGAAATGACGAGCATGGAGAGGAGTAAAGGCAAGGGCGTAGCGATTTAGACGTCTGACGTTGACTCAGAGGGGCTGTCAGGAGGAGCAGGTACAAAGGGGAGACTAAAGGCTCGTTTGATCCTAGGAAGCACGGTAGAGGAAGCCGAACTCGAAAATCTGGAGGCCTTTTCACAACAGGATAAGGAACGCTGAGGAGGATGTGCTCCACCTTTTTTGACATTGCGGGACTATGAAGGCTGTTTGGGAAGCGTGGCGTAATCGGCATTACCTCTTCCGACAGAGGATGTCCTCACTCTCTCAACTCTAGATTCGACCCCGCAAAGACTAAAGCAATACTTGTTGCTGATTAGATTTGCATTTTGGACAACTATTTGGGAACATAGGAATAGTTGTATATTTAGGAACGTAGTAGTTGATATTAGCATTATTGTACAAAGAACAATCTATCTATTTGCAGTTTGGGTTTCTAACTCTAAATGGGGAGGTGAGTATTCCCTTGGGGACTGGACGAAGGGGTGGCCCTCAATTTTGAAACTCCTCATATAATGTCAGCCTTGCTTTGTTTAGACATCTCGTCCAACTTTGTATTATTATAATAATTAATCTTCTAGTTTCTCCTTCAAAAAGAAATGTTGAGAACATGTTTTAGACTCCAGAATTGGTGCTGAATGCCAGAATTCAACCATATTGGAGAACTATTTTGTTGTCTGTTTTCTATTGTATTTGGGAAAAACGTAATGCAAGGCTTTTTTTGGGTAAATGTAAATCAGATTGGTTAATTTGGGATAGGTCCAATATTCTGTTTGCAACATGGATCTCTGTGTCCAAGCTAGGGAAGGGATACAACTTTGGTGATTGGCTTTGTAATGGGGGCATATTATAGATCCAACCTAGACGGATCAGCTTTTGTTCTTTTTAGCCAGATTTCTCGTCTGGCTAAAGTTTACCTTATTATAATATATTTCTAGTTTCTGTTCAAAAAAAAAAAAGAAAATAATTGATAAGTAACAAATCACTTCAATGAGGGAACATAAAGGACAATAAACGTTTGAAACAAAGGCAAAAAAAAGGAAAGAAGAACATATAACAGGTTTCACAGTGAAATATTACTTGTGCAAGTACATAGATTCAAAACTCGAGACACTTTTTAGGCAACTTCCTACACCCCTAGAATTTGAAAATGAAAAAGTCAAACTTCAAGATAGGTGCCAATATTTGACACTCACACCAAAGTCTAGGTTACATAGCTTTAACAGGGGATGTCGCCTTGTACTGCCTCGATTAGCTTTCTCTTTTAGTTTTTTGTCTCTAGTAGTTGTCTTCTATTTCTCAAGATTGAAAAAATTGGGAGAAGGGCACAAACTGGAATTCATTATATTCCTGGTTTTTTTCTTTTATCAAACTTGAATTGGATTTAGATTAAGTAGATAAAACTGAAGCCCCAATAGCTAAAGCTCGAGAGTAAAGGCATTTCCAACCCTTACACCAAAATGGTGGTGGCTTTTACACCATTTTGTTAGAAAGCCAATACCAAACAATAACTTCTTCTCCAATAGATTTGCATTATTTTTAATTTAATATACTAAACTTAACACATATAACAAATTTTAAAAAGCAATAGAAAAGAAAAAAAAAATTCATCACACCAATATGGCAAGGTATTTTTGCATTGGGTTGGAGTGACCAACCCAAATCCAATCTCCAGCTCAGCATCATTTTGGAGTTGTGTTGAAGTGGCCTAAGTGCACAATCTTGCTTACGACAAACAAGCAATTAAAAGAAAAAAGAGGGAGAAACATCCTTCTAACGTCTTTTTTGCTTTCCTACATAGCTCCAACAACTTCTTTCGTCTTTTTTTAATTTCCTCCTTTTGCTTTACTACCATTCTCTTGCCTCTTCTCATCTATTTTTCAAGCATCCTCCAATCTATAAACAATTTTTTTTTTCTCATTCTTTCTTTCCTTACGTGTGAATGCTCTATAAGTTGACTTGTAATATCATATTTGTTTTGGCCTTTTAATTCATTTTCAGCCAACAACTGTCAATATGTTGCACCAACTTGACTTTTTGAATTAACATTTCATTATGGTAATATTACATTAAAAAAAATAAAGAAATGCCAAACTTTATTAATAACAAAGAGAACGAGTAACAAGCGAAAGAGGGAGAACCTCCCTACAAACCGGGCCAATATGAAGGCCCCCTAATACAATATGTTTCCCCACCTCTGCAACCACCCAAAATGGAGTACCCTAAGGAAAGAGAACTATTACTAATCCAAAAAAAGGCCATCAACAGAGACTCCTCCCGTATCAACAAAAATCCTATCATTTCGCCCCTTCCTTAAGCATTAACGCACTGCTAGGCACACCACCATCCAATACACTCGTTTCTTTGTACAACACTCCTCTCGAAAAGCACACACACTGAACGGAACATCTTGCTCACTCCCCTCTGCAAAAAGACTAAAGAGACTCCTCCATCTGGCCCAAACATAGTTGACAAACGGACACCTTAGAAACAAATGGTCAATTGATTTGTCATTCCTTTTGCACAGAGGGCACCACGAAGGAGATAAACAATGGCTCGGAAAGCCATTCCTTAGAAAGGAACGCCCTCTTCCACCCATGAAGTCTTCGAGCTACCTTGGATACTACCGGCTCCCAAAACAAACGAGACCTCGGATTCCCCCCTAATGGCATTCCTAGATATTTTAAGGATCATTCTCCTTTCTCACACTCTAATCTTGCTACAATATGATGCATCGTCGCTTCATCAGTAGAAATTCTAGGTACACATGTTTTAGACATGTTTAGGCGCATTCTTGATACCCAACAAAAACAATGGACAATTGTAAGGGCCTTCCCAATATTTTCCTCTCCCCCATTCAAGAAAAGAAGAGTGTCATCCGCGAACTGAAAATATGTGACTTCAACGCTGTCCCTACCCACAGCAAACCCCTGAATCCCCTGCATCTCCATCCCTTTATCTAACAATCGCCCTAACAAATCAACCACCATAGTAAACAAAAAAGAAGACAGTGGATCTCCTTGTCCCCTTGTCCTTCCGTTAATGAAGACGGAGTATGTCATAGATCTCTAGCATCCTTGAATTCATCCCCTTCACCTACGACTGAAGCCCTTCTTCGCTAATAAAAAGTCAAGGAACTTCCAGACGACCGTATCATAGGCCTTCTCAATATCAAGTTTAACCACAATGCTTTTCTTCTTTCTCACCCTATACTCTTCTACAAGCTTGTTACCCACTAACACTGCATCTGTGATGTTTCTCCCTTTAACGAAGGCCAACTAATTCTCCAAGATAGTGCTACTCATCACCCCCTTCATCCTATCAGCCAATACCTTGGCAATAATTTTGTGTAGGCTCGTCATGAGACTAATAAGACTGAAATCCTTAACCTTCCTCACTACATTCTTTTTCGAGATCAAGCAAATGTAGGTCTCATTGGTGCACCTATTCACTTCACGTATTTGGTGAAACTCCTCCATCACCCACATTAAGTCCCCTTTCGAGATGTCCCAACTTTTCAGGTAGAAAATCATAGAGAAACCATCTGGCCCTAGAGCCCTACACCCATCAAATTCCAAAACTGTCTCTCTAACTTTCCTCCAAGAAAAGGCTTTCCATCCTCATGCAAGCGTCTTTGTCAACTGGACACCACTGAATACCTTTCAACCCGCAAACTTGATTTGCTCTTTTCTCAAATACCTTGGAAAAATGCCCCACTATATGGTCAACTATCTTCTTCTCCTTCTCTATCACTTCCTCGCTTTCCCCGTCTAATATAGAGACACTACTCATGACCTTTCTCCCACTCAAAATTCGATGGAAGAACTTCAATTAACGTCTCCTTCCTTTAGCCACTTAATGTAGGCTTTAAGTCATGCTCCTCGGTCCATCTCTTTGCACAACTTCCACAGCTCTCCTTTCCTTACTCATCGCTCCCTCTTCTTCTCCTGATCCCAACTATTACTCCCCTCCAACCTATCAAGCTCTGCGATCTCACACTCTAGATCTCTTCATCTCCTCTCTTCATTTTCCAATGAAACTAACCCCCACAAGTAGCATTCCTCCTTCACAACCCTTAACCTCTACATAAACCCGAACCCCTCCCACCCCTTAGGGGTGGCAATTTGTGTCATCATATCATAAATGAGTCATGTCGTAAACGAGTCGTGTCATATATATTGTAAACGGGTCGTGTCATAAACGGGTCGTGTCATAAATGGGTGGTGTCGCAACTATATTTATAATTGTGTACCTATATATGACCTATTTAACTTTTTATAATCAATTTTTAAAATATTTTTTATAAAAGATATTAATAAAGATATAAAATATATTAAAAATAAATTAAAATTTTCAAAAATTATATCTAAAAAATAAATAAATAAATTACACTATCAACAAATTAATAAACATATTAATTTTAAATGAACTTATTTATAGTTTATCTCTTAACTTATGCATAATCGTGTTAAACGTGTCATTTTCGGGTTTGTCAAGTTACCTGTTTATGACTCGCATTTTTTTTTTAAAGGAAACATAATTATATTAAAGGGACGAGATGTCCAGCGCCTAGGCGCAAAAAGAACATATAGAAAAAAATAGAAGAAACCCATGAGCAGCCTAGAAAAACCCTGTTACATAGAGTACAAAATTGGAGCCCACCGAATCACCCAATCACTAAAAGAGTATCCTAGCCCCATTTTACCAGGAGAAACCCATGTTGTAAACAAAAAGTGAGATCTTTCTACTATTCTATTTACATTGATATCAGAATTGTGGAATATGCAACGATTCCTCGCCTCCCACACTGCAGCCCATATAGCAAAAAGCATCAACAGCCAGTAGCTTTTCAAGTGATCCGCATGTTCTAAAATCCAAATATGGACATTTGTGTTGTCTGGGGATCTAGGCATAGCTGGTAGATCTTGTTGCCAAGAGCTCCACACTATCCTTAAAACCCTGCAGTCCCAAAAAGATGTCGAACGTCGCCCTTAGGGGCCCTGCAAAGATAGCATGAGGAAGGAGATAAATAATAGCTAGGGAATTTCTTTTGAATCTGGACAGCACAATTTAGTCGTCCTTGCATAATCAACCAGGCCAAGATTTTGAATGTAATCGACAATTTAGCTTTCCAAATCAGGGCCAAATTCCCGTTTGTCGATGTCATCTCTTCTGCTAAAAACGCGTTGTAGCAAGATCCCATCGTGAAATGCCTCGACTTATCCTTATTCCACTGCCAAGAATCAGGCTGTGTGTTGAACCGAATCGGCTGGAGCCTGGTGAATAAGGTGGCCAAATCCTCAATCTCCTCATCTTTGAGGTTTCTCCAAAAATCCAAATTCCATGCCCCAATGTTATCATTTTCTGCAATACCCCCCCAGCTTTGGAACAAAGTGGCTTCTGGGCATTGAGCAATTCTATACAGCGGGGGAAAATCCTCTTTAAAAGTGGAAGGTGTGCACCACACATCCTCCCAGAATCTGATGCGCTTTCCGTCTCCAATTTTCTACTGGATGTGAGAGGTGAACTTTGAGTACAACGATTGGATATATTTCCAAGGAGATTTATTCGAAACCTTGGCATTCAATCCTGCCATCATGCCATTCTGAGATCTCTCGTGAATGCTAACTATAATCTCGCTCCACATCTGGTCTTGGGCCTCAGAGAATCTCCAGAGCCATTTAGCTGCAAGGGCGTTATTTCTGACTTTTAAATGGGCTACTCCCAATCCCCCTTCATCCTTGGTTCTGCAAACTTGCTGCCACTTGACAAGCGTTTGAGCCTTCTCGACCCCCTCAACCTTCCAAAAGAATCTCCTAATGCCCTTATCCAATTCCTTTTGAACCGCTGTAGGCATCTGAAAAATTGACATATAATATGTCGGAAAGGCCTCTAAGACCGATTTAATTAACAAGAAACGACCACCTCTGGATAAGTAACTGCATCTCCATCCTTCAATTCTTCTTTTGACAGTTTGCATCACCAGCTCCCAAAAGGAAATTCTTCTAAGATTTCGCCCCAATGGGAGACCAAGATATTTCATAGGCCATTTGGACACGGGAATGCCGAGGATTTTATAAGCTAGATCCATGTCTTCGTCCTTGATGTTGACACCAGCCATTTGGCTTTTGAGGAAGCTAATCTTCAGACCAGAAACTAGAGAAAAACTTTCTAGGGCCAGTAGGAGCATTTCCCAACTTTTCGGATTATTGTTGATGCAGAATAAGGTGTCATCAGCATAAAAGAGATGGGAAAGAAAGATCTTTTGGCCTCCAACCTCGAATCCTTGAAGCCCGAACCTTGCCCTCTACAGAATGCCATGAGGGTTGTCTGCTACTAAGATATACAAAAAAGGAGAAAGAGGGTCTCCTTGTCTAAGCCCTCTCGCAGCTGCGATCTTCCCCTTTGGCTGACCATTGATGAAGATAGATTAAAACCCTTTAGATATGCATCCCGTTATCCATTTGCACCACCTCTCACCAAATCCTTTCCTCTTCAAAACATAAATAAGGAACTTCCATCTAACTGAATCATATGCCTTGGAGAAATCGATTTTTACTACCAAACCTTCTTTTTTCCTGACTCTATAGTCCTCAACCGCCTCGTTAGCCGTCAGGATAGCATCGAAGATGTGACGTTGGTTAACAAATCCCATTTGATTCTCCACTACTGTAACATGGATCACTTCCCTAAGACGCCTTGCTAGTATTCGAGCAGTAATTTTGTATAAATTGGTTACCAAACTGATAGGCTTGTACTCCTCCACCTTCTACGGACTGGTCTTCTTTGGAATCAATTGAATGTATGTCTCGTTTACACATTTGTTAATAACACCCGTGGAATAAAACTCTTCCAAAGTTTGGATTATATCTGTCTTCAACAGATCTCAATTCTTTTGGTAGAAGAACATTGTGAAACCATTAGGACCTGGGGCTTTCTCTCCTTCACAGCTAAAGACTGTTTCCTTCACTTCCTCTTCCTCGAACGGTCTCTCGAACCAATCCTTCTGCTCTTCTACTATGGGATTCCAATCTATCCCGTCAATTGCCCACTTGGTCGTTTTGCCGTCAGAAAATAGGTTCGTGTAGTATGAGATGATGTGTTGTTGAATGTCTCTCTCCTCCTCGATCAAAGCTCCATCTGCGTCTTTAATTTTGGATATGAAAGCCCTTTCCTTCCGAATTGAAAGAAGCCTATGGAAGAATCTCGAATTAGTATCGCCCTCCCTGGCCCACTTCACTCTAGCTCTCTGTCTGGCCTCCCTGTCGATTCTGTTCTCAATGTTGTTTATCTCCTGCATGGTTTTGGCCCTCAAGTCTTTGTCCCCCTGTTTGGTAAGGCCCTATTTTGCTCTACGGTCTAACTCCTGAATTTTTTGGTACAGTTCCTTCTTCATACAGTCATCAACATCTCTAAAATTCCTGCTCCAGGTTTTTAGCTCTGTCTTCAGCTGTTTGAGTTTATGCATGAATCTATATCCTTTCCATTTTCCGTGGGACGGCTTGTTCCACCATTCCTTCAAGTTGTGCCCGAACTCCTTCCTATCCATCTAGGAGTGCTCGAATCTGAACGGAGTTGGTCCCCACCGCCTAGATTGAGTATCCAATTAGATTGGCCAATGGTCTGAAGTGTAGCGATGGAGGTTAGAATGGCGACTGTGTGGGAATAAATTGTCCCAAAAAAGGTCCAACCTTGAAAGATATGGTTGACCATGGTTGTTAGACCAAGTGAACCTTGCATTCTGAAGCTCGACTTCCCTTAGTTGTAGCTCGTTAATGAGATCATCGAACTGCTTCATGTCATGAGACAAAGACGTGCAATGAATCTTTTCCTCCATGCACCTTATAACATTGAAGTCCCCTCCTATACACCACGGCCCTGAAAGAATAACCAAAAGAGATGCCAATTCATCCCAGAAAGAGTCTTTATCCTTAGAGGAACAGGGACCATACACAGAGGTGAACCACCAACTACTATTGCTTGGATGGAAAACTTGAATCGAGAGAGAACAGCGACCTACGAACTGATCAGTGACTGTGATCTGACAGCTATCCCAAGCTACCAGAATGCCCCCTGCTAAGCCATCCACAGGAATGGAGGTTCAACTGCAGAATCTCTTCTTCCGCACTAGACCCATAATCGCTGGGGAGAGATAAGTTCGTTCGGTCTCCTGGAAGGTGATTATTTGAGGAGAAGCTGCTCGGATTGCTCGCCTGATTGTGCCACATTTTTGTCGAGGACCAAATCCCCTGATATTCCAGGAGATTATCTTCATTAGGACCGCTAAACCCAAGGCCTGCCTGGTCCATTACTCCGAATCCTCTAGCTGAAAAAGCTTTATATCTATCTCCTTCAAAAATCGAGTCACTCTGTCCACACCAGAATCCTCATTCTCTTCCTGATTGCTCTTATCCAAATCATTTTTGTTAGAGTGTTCACCGGCTTCTAACACTCTGCTCCCTTTTCCCTCCTCCTCTTGCCTTGGTGGATATGTTATGTAGGCACCTGCGTCATTAGTGGGAGAACAAAAACGTATGATAGAGCATACCTTTGGGTTCTAGGGCCTATTTCCAGTGCTTGTCGTGTCCAAGCCTATGCCTTCCTCTTCAATCGCCCTGTCTGGCCACTCCGGAGTGGAGAAAGGGGTTTCTGGGACGTAATCTTCAGACTCAGTGGAGTATGTGATAATCTCCTTTCCTTTTCTTTGGGCTTTAATTGGACTTGTTAGCTCGATCCAGATATTTTCATTCCTATCTTTATTTGCTTGCTTTCTAACATACGTTTTGAGGCCCGGCCTTTCTAAGTTCTTCCTCGGGCTTCTTTCTCCTCTGAGTAGCTTCTCCTCCTTGTTGGGCCCCTCTTTGGTCAGCTGTCCCTGATCCTTCAGCCCATTCCCATCCTCTTCGGACCCGTGATCCTAGTCCATCTGATTTTGCTGCTCCGACTCGGGATCCGAGTCCTCGACCCGATGCGAACAGCCTGGTGGCCCGTTTTGGTCTGAGTCCTGCATCTTCTTGCTCCTCTTCTGCACGTCATCCCTGCTCTGATTCTGCATCCTTATCCTGCTAGATCGGCGCCGTACTTCACCTACCACCCTATGTTGTTTGACTTTCGTTAGACAATGATGATGTTTCGCTATTGGGGTTGTCACATCATCGTCCTTCTCCTTTGTCGTCTTCTTCAACTCCTCCGATCGCCGTCGCTCTGCCTTCCCCAGCAGTTCTACCCTGTTCTTCATCTTCCGGGCTTTCTCCTCCTTCGTCGCCCTCTTCCTATCACTTTCTCTAGCTTCTTCCACCTCCTGGCACCACTTCCTCTGAAGATCATATAGTCGTAAGTCAGTGACTCCATCATCATCATAAATTTCTAATTCAACCGGGTTCGGTACAAACCCGGTGCGAGAGCCCTTCACTTTAACGTAAGCAAGTTCCTTTGATTTGTTGTTGAGTATAACTTCTGCTATATCCAGAAGTCCTCCACACTCCTCTGCTATTTGCTCAATGAAGGTAATACCCCATTTTTCAGCTATGTTTGACCCGTTTTGACCCAAACCCATTTATGCTAAACCCAAACCATTAACTTCGTGTCATGTTCGAATCGGCCATCAAAATGCTTTGGGCTTGGGCCCCACGTTGGCTTTGAAGTGCTTAATAGAACTGACCAGTGATCACATACCAATCTGTTCCCCACTTCTTGCCTACAAAACTGAAATAGATTTGCCGACCCATCTTTGAATAAGAACCTATCCAGTCTACCGCAAATAGGATCCCTACGAAATTTGGACCATGTGAATGAACAATAACGAAGAGGAGGATCATGAAGGCACAATTCTCTTATCACAATATCGAATTCCCTCATACTTCTCGTAGCTTGACCATTATTTTTCTCCGCAAGGTAGCGAACCACATTCAAATCTCCCCACATGCACCACCTATCACCACAAAGAGTACTCAAAGCCCCAAACTCATCCCATAGGTAGTCATGTCCCTTTCTTCCACACGGCCCATAAACACCGGAAAGCCACCACTCCTCCCCATATGGTTGCCTAACTTTTACAGAAACTGTAAACTGCCCAATGATTTCCTCAATTACTGTGCAACTTCTGACTTCCCATACCACTAAAAGCCTACCTGCTAACCCAATTGCCGGCATATAGACCCAATCTTTGAATCTAGAATGCCACAAAACCCCAATCAGCTCTCTACCAACCATGCTCCCCTTAATGACAATATAAAGATTGAAAGACCCAATAACCCGCTTAATCATTCAAAATTTATCCTTAGATCCACACCCTCTAATGTTCCAAGATAGAATCTTCATTGAAACAAACAAACCCAAAGCCTTTGAGTCGTCCACAACCTATTACTCACCCGTCCCTTCCTTCTCTGCCATGTTCTCCCTTTCGAGCTTGATCAACAACACAATTAGTTTTGCTAGAAGGGCTGCCACATCTTCCTCGCTCAAGATTTATGTTGGCTTACTAAAATCCTTTCTTAATGGGCATTGGTGTAATTCCCTTTCCTCTACCTGCTCTTTCGAACCTGCTTCCGAGCATCTTTCCTTATCCGTAGAATTTGAGTTAGGCACTAAAGAAGGGAAAACATCCTAGTGTTGTGATAGGGAACCCCTTCGATCCTCTTAATGTCCCTCTTCTTGAGCTTGCCAAAGATCCCCGTGAATAGACATCCATCTTCCTCCTCATTGTCTTCATACACTTCTTGATCATCAGAGGTATTACTAAAATAGCTCGAGGAATTGATCTGACAAGCTTCCATAATTTTTTTTCATTCTCTGATCCACCATTATCATCATCAACGTCGCCATCTCTCAGAATTGTCTTCCTTGTTCTTCTTTTATTCTGGTTACTTGTCCCTTTCCCTCCTATATTATCAACATGCATGGCTCTTTGGATTGTCACCCCTTGCTTTGATCTTCTTTCGTACTTGCAAGGGAATGACTGCAAGCTGCCCAATACCTTGTCCACTATCTTTTGATCTCTTTCATCAAAAACTTTGTCACCTGTAGAAGCCAACATCACACCTTGATCACCATTTTCCTCTCCCCCTTGCCTGTAGTCACCTCTTGGCTATGGCTCGTACCAAGTGTAACGATCATCTCTAGACATGCACCGTAACCTAATTAGAGGGTCCGTGAAGTTTCGTCGTGATCAAAATTCGTTTGGCCTACAAAAAGGCCCAGTATGATTGGCCTCACATTTTGATGTTTCCTTTTAGGAGGGGAGAGAAAGCTTAAAAGTCTATTATAGGGGGAGACATGGTTTAACCCCCTTGATGACATGTAATGGGTCATCTTTAGGACTACTTCTTGACCCAACCCAAGGGGTCGGCTTCATTCTAGAGGGGATGTATATTGTTCTCATAACTTTGGGTAAGTTATGGGACACTGCGATGCAGGGCCCACTGGGGCACAGGGTTGGGTATACGATGCTGGTATGCCACCCGATGTCCGTGTTGGGCGTATTGAGCTATCTCGGGCCATCGTGCTAGAGTGTGCTGTATATAGGATGCACTCAGAGGAGTCATCCAACGAGGAATACCCTCGGAATAGCCATCCATAGTGATCACAACAGTACACAGTTAGTTGAGACACAGTGTACCTATATACCTGAGTTATCCGATAGTCCCAAACATGTTGCTTATCTGGGGTTTCGACACAATGTTGAGATCAAGACTTTTGCTGAGCTATTTGAGATGAGTTTGTGTGAATGGTTGGCCAAAAATAGGTGTATTCGAGGAGCTGCACAGGCAAATCTAGGGAACGAATGATGAGCCTGTGACACAAGGCCCCTGAATTCATCCTCTACTACTCAGTTAGGGTTCCAATTACATCCCGTGTCCCTCATCCTTCCAGACCACCCTCTTCCGTCAACCTAGGCCCCGCCCCACAGTTCCTCCTCCAGCTCATCTCGAACCAACTGGATTTGGTCCACTACTTTTAATCCCATCCCACTTTCACCCGATCTATGGATTCGATTGTTCTGCCAGTACTCTCCACCTTCTTTACCTTCGCCCTCTTCAAACTGAATGCGAAACAACCGAACAATGAAAGTTTGGTTCCCTTTTTGCACCTCCATCACTTCTGGCATAAGGCTGTCAGTCCACCCCTTCACCTACATATACATCGCATCGAACGTGTAACCTTCCCCTGTTAGTGAGTTCATAGTTAGTAGGCCACCGCATTTCTCTCCAATTTGATCGAAAGTTTCCTGCTTCTATTCGTCGATAGGAATACCTTCAACCCCTATTTACTCCTCCTAGCAACAGAATCTCCTTTCCTTCCATTGCACCCCTTCCTCCCAATCTCACACATCATAGTTAAGGGATGATATTAGCTTTCCTCCTTTCAGGGCATTCCACGTTGCTTCGTTAGGGCATTTGCATAAAGCCTGATCACTGCAAATTGGTGTTAACCGACATGCAAAACTCAGATGACCAAAAACTTCTTCCTCTATTGCACTCCACATAACTTCATTAGAGAAACACAAAAACACCATCCAAAACCTCTTTTGTTCGTTTCTAACATCATTTATTTTCTTTAGAACAAATTCCTTGTCAGCTACCCATCTATTTGTTGTACTCGTTACATAATTCCTTGTCTGCACCCTCTTGTCTGTTACTTTTTCCTTCTTCTTCATCACTACATTGTTCCTATCAACCTTCCAGGTTGTTGCTGAAATTCTGTTAGTCCTGCTTGTCATTCCTTTATCTCCTACATATGCTTCATTTTTTCTGACCGCATTTTTCCTACCTCACATGACATTGTGTGTTACATTCCATTCATTCTTTCTGCTGCCAATTTTCCAATTTGCTGCTCTTCCTTCATTCTTCTTTCCTGCACCCCATCTATTATCCTTCATGCCTGTGAATTGCCTTCCTACGATCTTGTTAGCCTCTATGCCTATGACTTGTCTTCTTATAGTCTTGTTTGCTAATTCATAAAATGCTTCCTTTCTCTTTGTCCCTCCTTCTGAATGGCAGCATGCATCCAAATCCCTCCACAATCTATCCTAGTTCTTGTTTCTTCCCTCCTCTAGAGCAAAGATCAATTTCTGTTTTCCATTCATAATTTTTATCATTCACCTAAAGCTCCCCTTCCTATTGGTGAAGGTTTCAATCACCAATGTAAATCCTCTACACTTCCTTACCCTCTTAAAAGACCCATACTCTACAAGTCTCCCCAGTAACTTGCCAGAGCGATCTTCCTACTTCTAGATCAATATCTATGCAATAGGATTTTGAGTAGGAGAATTCTTCGATGAGCAATGTATTCTATCAGCTCGTTTTCCATATTGTGATTTGTTTCATTTTTTTTGGAATAAATCTGCTTCAAAACTCCAGTCGTTGCAGCACCAAAAACCACTGTTGCTGAAATTGTTGTACAGCAAATATTGAAGTTGGTAGAAGAAATCCAATTTTAAACGAAAAAGACGAAGTCTGCAACGAGACAAACCAGCAGCAGCGTAACTCAAAGAGAACACGCTAGTGAAGGAAATCGCACAAGCACGACAACACAACAACTTGGGGCAAGAGAAGATGACCGAGACGGCCAGAACAATTACTGAAAATTGCAGCGGAGAGCTTCAAGAACCAAAGTTTCTAGGTCAGAGTTGAGGTTCGAGAATCGGAGCATTTAGAACAAAACACAATGACGCAACAACATGGGGCAAAAGAATGAGTTGCAGAGATCAATTGATTGAATGAGCCAAAGAGCCAACCAAAGAAAATTGGAGACAGAGACAATCAAAGCCAGATGGAAACTCAGATTTGGGTCAAGTCGGTCGTCATTGTTGGCTTCATCTGGTTCTTCGGGTTTAGGTTTCTCGCGTTGCCATCATCAACGTCGCCTTCGTAGTCAATTTCATCTTCATCTGGTTTAGAGCTTCGTCGTCAAGTGTTCAAGGCTTTGTCTTCATCTAGTTCAGAGCTTCGTCTGTAAAGGTTGAGAAAACCACGTACGCAACATTTATGATTTATCATTTGCAAGACTCCAACAAAAATAGGTCTACACACATTTAAAAAAAATAAAAAATTTATGGGCCTCCCCACAATGCTTTTAGACATCTAGAGGTCTTACAAGTGTCAAGGTTGAGATGACAACAAATTAACAACAAATGAACAAGAGGCAAGCCTTTGTGAAACAATGAGATTGTTGCTCCTTTGTAACTTATGAGGTGAAACAGCTTTATAGCTCCATAAAATAAAGGTATAAATGTGTGTGTAACTATTTCCTATCTTCCCCCTTACTTCTCATATCTGGAATCACATTCCTTCCAAAGTTAAGGCGTTGGTGGCTCATAGCCCATTTTCATGACATCCAGCTATGAAATAAAAAAAGGAAAGTTACACCTATTTACATTTCTCTATCTTTTGTTTCACCTTTTGGATATTTCAGTTACTTTCCAAAGCATGCAATCATAGGCTTAATTTCTACAAAAGAAAGAGTTTCATGCAGCTCTTTCAAGCTTAGTAAATGTCATAAGAAAGGTTATTGCCATTTCATTGGTTCTTATATCCTTTCATAGAAAAACTAAAGGCATAATTTCCACTGCCGCTCCCCCACCAACACACACACACACAAATAAGTAAATAAATAAATAAAACAAATAGGATTTTCCAGTAAGATAGGCAAAAAAGAAAAGTTAAAAAATATCACTCACCAATAACACCAAAAGTGTAAGAAGCATCAGGATCAATCATTGGTGGGGTTTGAAACCAAAATTCTCGAGCAGACTCACCCATTCCAATCTTGTAATAGTATTTTGTGTCATACTAAGAAACAAAAAGTAATTTTAGTATGATTCCCTGAGAATGGTGTGCACTATAATTTTTCACAAAGTACTAGAAATTAAAAACAAACGATGAGTGGAGTCATGACTAGAACATGGAGTAAAACCAGAAAATCAATATATATATATATATATATATAAGTTTCAAATGCATAGTTCTTACCATGCAAACCTAATTTAGATCTTCATGACACCATAAAAGAAAGGATGCTATGCCAAAAATCAAAACACTATAAAATGATAGTTTTCTTTCTAACGGTGCTGAACTTGTATTGATTGATCCAAGAGTTAATGGATCATATTTATAGGAAAGAGTAGTTTCTTAATAAAATTCCCAATGTTTGGAAATAAAAAAAAAATCACTTAAATTTGGCAATGTTGGTTTGGGTTTTTGAAGCACTAAAGTGTAGAGCAGGTAAAGTAGAAATCACCACAGAAGTTAAATTTTCTAACAATAGCAAATGTGAAAACTTTGAGAATAAAATCAAATGAAATTCAAAAGAAAAGTAAACATGTGTTAATACATCAAAATAAACAAAAGCATTACAAATAGTTATGCACCATCTTTAACCTCATCAACAAGTACAACAATATGACAAATTATGCCTTACAAGATAATAATAATATTACAAGCAAACAATTCAAGTAATTTTACCATGTCATACAAAAAAAATAGTAAAAATAAAAAGAAGTTAATATGAGACACAAACTTAAAAATACTTTGAGAAAGTTCTAAAAGCCAATTTTTTTATTTAAAATCCCATGTAACAAGATGAAAATACAATAGATTTGAACAATAAACCAATAACTGAGTATGGAACATCAAACTAAAAAATTTATACGATCTAGAAGCAAATCACCACAACATTGAAAATCAAAAAGAAGAAAAGGGATCAAAACCAAAAGCCACCAATTCAAATTTATCAACTCAATTTAGTTAGGTCGTTTATGAATTAAGAATGTCTATCTAGACTAGTTTTTGACTTATAATAAAATAAAACTAGATATTTTAGCATCTATACAAAAATTCTCCAACTTTTTTTAGTTTAACAAGTTTTACAAAATTATCATTGTCTAATTAAACTTGCCTGAGTTAATTCCAATTTTCAAGTGATCAACAACCAAAGCAAAGTTGAAAGTCAATTTTGAAAAATTCCCAATCAAACATTAGCACAGTACAGCATAATGACCTAAACTTTGTCCATGCAATGCAAGCTGCAGTACCCTATACGTTCATCTATCAAGTCATAACTATTGAAAAGGTAAGTGTGGCAATGATTATTGCCGAAGAAGCATTAGTTGACAAAAATCTGCACTTTATAGAGATTATAAACATTGGTACCCCTTCAATGACACTAGGGAGTCCGTGTAGAGATGTGAAGGTTAACTAGATTCACCGCTTATGACTATGCTGACAAAAATTCATACTATATGATTCTTCAAAACAGCATAGGAAAAAAAATGGTAAATTTTCACACATGTATTATATTCTTCCACGGATATATGCATGATTTGTAGTGTCATCAATGAAGTATTCCCATGTAAACCAAACATATAACCACCTCAACAAGAATTACTTCAAAAAACCATAATCAAGCAAAGAACTTCAGTAAGAGAAACACACAACCATCATCCTATAAATGCAAAAGACAATTTAGGAGAGCTAGAACAAACAAAACTGCTAGTACACCAGCTACGTTGTAAGGCAAAGACTGTTAAGCAATAAAGAAACAACATGTGAACAAGCAAAGTGCAACAGAAAACCATATGTTAAGATGGTTACATGGCAAATGATCAAAAAAATAAAATTCAAAATGAACATACTTGAGAAATGGTAGAAGGAACCCCAATTGAAGATGAAGAGAGAAAAAAAAAATGATTAAAAGCTAGTTTGGAGTTTGGACACATAATACAATGACCTTCAAAAAAATGGCATGGCGAACGGCAAACGGCGTTAGAAGAGATTCCTATGAATGGTGTGGCAACAACAAACGGATTGCAGGATGGTATGACAATGGAGAACGGAGAGTAGTAAAAGGTGAGGGGATTGCTGGAGGAAAAGAGGCAAAATAGGCGGCGGTAGGAAAGACTTGCGAACGGAACGAGAAGTGGAAAGAAAGACAATACTACGATGAAACAAGACAAGCTAGGACCAATTACCGAGATAGAGGAAGATTGGTCAAGGAAGGGGAAAAAATTCAAGGGAAGTCATGGAAGGACATGTTAATGCAACAGGACAACGAGAAAGAAGAGGATGGGTGGACTCTAGTGACTAGGAGGAAGAGGAAAAACAAAGTTCAAAAAGACAAAAGAATGGAAACGTCGAAATCTAACAACAGAGAAGCCAAATGATTGACACCTAAGGAGGAACATGGTCAAAGCAGTAATAGTAAATGCCAAGTGCGGAGAACAATGAGAGGGGAGTGGCTATACTTGTCATTTCCAACAAGATATAAGTTCTTTTGGATTTGTTCAACAAGGGATAGTAAAGAAGCTATTATCCAAGAAGTCACTAGAACTCGACACTTTCAGATTGTGGTGAATAGAGAAACGGTATATTGGATAAAGAAAAGAATTGAGGAAGCGATAATGATGAAGCAGGAAGGAAGAAAAGTTCAGGTGTTCCGAGGAGAAGGAAATACCCTAATAATGGAGGTGTTGACAAATGAAAGAGGAAGATACATTAAGCTGATAAAAATGGTGAAAGGGCAGTAACAAAACATTGTCATCTCGGAGGAAACGAAGATGGAGGCGTGGAGAAATATGTGGAAGGCCCTGGATATGGTGATCTAGGAGGAAACGAATAGGTACAGAAGAGAGTAAGAACGAGAAATGAAAAACCAAAAGGCGATACAAGAGCGGCAAGGAAGAGAAGATGCAAAGAGGAAGAAGAAAGGGATATGGCGGAGAGACATAGAAGGAAAACACCATCTGAAGAGAACACAAGGTGAAAGAAGCAGAAGACAAAGCAAGGAAGGTGTGAATGGAAGGAACCAAGAAATGAAGAAGTTCTTCATTATCAGAGATGGGACGTCGCGAGAAGTATAATACTATGCCAGGAGAGAGCAGACATTAAAATCATTCGGAAGGAAAAATATCAAACAAAATTAGGAGGCTTCTACTTTGAGGAGTGAAATAAAGAAATGGTGCAATTAGGGGGACAAGTAGAATGTAGAAATACATGGATGGGAGTAGAAGGCAGTCGGTATCAAGACCGGAACACTCGAACTTTTGAGAAGATAGGGGAAGCCTATGGTGGACTTTTGAAAATCGCAAAAGTAACAAACTCGAAGGAATCAATGGAAGTGGCGTTCTTGCGACTACAAGGTCATGACTTAGGGTTCCTACCAAAGGAGTTCGATATATACGATGACAATGGAATCCAGGAGTTGAGGTTCATGTAGATTGAAAGCAACTGGAGTTCAGAGGTGAAGGAGCTAAGGATCCAGATGTGGTGACTGGAAGTCTGGCAATTAGCGGAGCTCAGAAATCGAGATAGGAAGCAGCGAAGACGACGAAGTGCAGAGGGATAACGAAGGCGACAGATGATCAGTAGGAAGGAAGGAAACAGGTGGCAGAGTAGGGGCAGGAGACAGGCGCCACAGTGGCGGTAGGCCAACCACTACTGACAGAGGGGATGGGAGCAGCGATGGGGAAGCGACACGTAGCAAGGTACGGGCAAACCGAAATATATGATCTTCAATAAAGAGAAGTGGGCCCGGGTCGCTGAAAAGGAAGGCAATTCATGGGCCGAATATAGAAATGTTGAAAGTGAGGAATTTTGGGGTGGGCCCACCGAGTTTCTAATGGACACCAGAAAAGACACAATGGGGCCCAGAAGAAACGACAATCGCAGGAAGCTATTGGATTGTCTAAACTTAAAAGTCTACCAGAGAAGGAAAAAAGATCAAGAAAAGAAGCGGTATGGGCTTCAGGCATGGTGGGAAGCCTAGGCGGAGGAAAGTGAAACAGAGGGAGGGACGGACTCAGACTACAATGACTATCTCCATCAGACAGACACTGAAAAAGTCACGGACACCCAGCAAGTGGAAGCATAACTCTCAGAAGGAGGAGCACGATCAAGTGGAACAGCTATCCTGGAGAAAGAGGAACGTAAACAGGTGCATAAAAATTACTACGCTTCCCTCCTCTCTCTTCATGGAGTAGTGAAGAAAATTTTGAAACTGGAAATGAAGACGATACAACAAGAAGAAAGGAACCTTGGAAGAGGAATGAAGAAATGAGTAAGAAAATAAGATAGACTGCACTACCAGAAGGGGAGGCACAGATAATACAAGGGGGATCAGAAAATAGAGGGTCTATTAATGAACATGATCGTGAGATAGATCGTGTGCGAAACTTTCTAGCATCAATAAATTCCCAACTGATTGAAGTCAGCTGATTTAGGTTCGACTGAAAGGGTTCATAGTTTTTATGAAGATTCTCAGTTGGAATTTGCGAGGTTGTGGGTCGGCGGACAAAAGGAGACTCTTCCAGAAGATGATAAGCGTAGCAAAAGTTGATTTGGTTGCAATTCAGGAGACAAAAAAAGAGAGAATGGATGGGAAGACAGTGGCAAAGTTATGGAGAAAACGCTTTGTTGAATGGGCTGAAATCTCAGCTAATGGAGTTGCAGAAGGAATAACCATAATGTGGGATATGAGGAATATAACAGTTCAAGAAAAATGGGAAGGGACGCACTCCTTGACTATTAAAATCACAGAAGAAGAGGGTCAAGCATGGTGGTTCACTACAGTTTATGGGCCCTGTGATAAGGAAGGCAGAGAGGATTGCCTCATAGAATTAGCAACTATCTCAACTAGAATTCAAGGACCGTGGTGCATTGGGGGGGACTTTAATGTGGTGCGGCATCAAGGGGAGTCAAAACATTGCAGTCAAAACACAAAAAGCATGAGACAGTTCGAAGAGTGGATTCATGAAATAGAATTACAAGAACCAAACCTTAAGAATATGAAGTATACATGGAGTAATGGGAGGGTAAATCTAGCTATGTCTAAACCAGATAGATTTTTATTCAATAAGGACTAGGAGAACAAGTTTAAGTATCAAGGAGTGTGGGGTCTGCAAAGAATTACATTTGATCATTGGCCCATAATTCTTGATACAGAGGAAGTAAAACAGGGACCAGCTCCTTTCAAATTTGAAAACTCGTGGCTGCAACAACCAAAGTTCAAAGATATTATAAAAAAAAAAAAGAATGGAGTGAAGACAGAAGTAGAGGATGGGAAGGCTACAAAATCATGATGAAACTTCATAATCTATAAGGGAAAATAAGAACATGGGATAATGGAAGGGTGGCTGAAGACAATGCCTGACAGATGGAGCTCATGGAGACCCTTAAAAAGATTGATATGAAGTTGGAATTGGAAGAGAATATGGATCTACTAGAAGAAAGGAGGAAGGTGATAGAGGAGAACTATAAAGTAGAATGCAGAATTGAAAGAAGAACCAGGCAGAGAGCTAGAATGAAATGGGTCAAAGAAAGAGATGTTAATACCAAATTCTTTCATAGGATTCTGTCTTTGAGGAAAGCAAGAACTATTATAAGTAGAATGGACGATGCCTCAGGAAATTTGGTGGAGAAAGAAGGAGATATTCATAATGTAGTCACCCAATACTTTGATAAGTTATTTAAAAAAAGTTCTGACAGGAAATGGGAAGTGGACGGCTTGCATTGGCAGCAGATTTCAAAAGGAGAAAGAGCTTGGTTGGAAAGGGAGTTTGAGGAAGAGGAGATTAAGGAAGCTGTTTTCAGCTGTGATGGAGGAAAAGCACCGGAACCGGATGGTTTTATTATGGCGTTTTTCAACAGAACTGGGAAATGGTGAAACAGGATGTGGTGAATTATCTCAAAGAATTCTATAAGGATGTTGTCATAAATAGAAGAGTAAATGAGACATACATATATCTCATTCCAAAGAAGAAGAACTCAATGAGAGTGGAAGATTATGGGCCAATTAGTCTAACGACAAGTGTGTACAAAATAGTTGCAAAAACACTTGCTAATAGACTCAAGCATGTCCTACCAACGACTGTAAGTGAAAATCAAATGGCATTTATGAAAAACACTACCAACGACTGTAAGTGAAAATCAAATGGCATTTATGAAAAACAGACAAAATAGTAGACGTCATTTTGATTGCTAATGAAATAGTTGAGGATTATAGGACAAATGGGAAGGAGGGCCTCATATTAAAGGTTGACTTTGCAAAAGCCTATAACTCGGTTAGGTGGAGCTTTTTGGATTTTGTGATGAAGAAGAAAGGATTTGGGAAAAAATGGAGAACATGGATTCTAGCTTGCTTGGAAACAGTTAATTATTCAGTTTTTATAAATGGAAAACCGAGGGAAAAGTTTAATGGTTTTAAAGGGCTAAGATAAGACAACCCACTTCCTATACACCCTAACAGCTGATACATTAACAAGGTTCCTACAAAGAATCAGGGAAGTGGGAAAGATAGAAGGTATGAAGACAGGAAAAGATAAAGTGAGAATAACCCATTTGTTATTTGCGGATGATTGCCCCATATTCATGGAAAACATAGAGAGGGGTATCAAGATGATCAAAGAAGCTCTTCATGCTTTTAGTTTTCTGACGGGGATGAAAATCAATGGTAAGAAAAGCCAGTTGATAGGTATTAACACCAATAAAAGAGAGGTAAAGGAAAAGGCGGATGAGATCCAAGTTACAATAGGAGAATGGCCAACACAATATTTGGGGTTGCCTCTCGGGGAGAACCCAAATTGCACTATTTTTTAGGAGAACAAATCCAAACCATAAAAAACAGGACAGCAGGATGGAAACGAAGTTATCTATCAAGAGGGGGAATACTCTTGCTCATCAAGGCCATCATGGAGGCTCTTCCCACATACTTTACGTCAGTTTTCAAGATGCCCAAGAAAGTGGCTAAAATAGTTGAAAAGCACATGAGGAACTTCCTATGGAAGAAAGAAGAGGAGGGAAGAGGACAGAATCTTGTAAAATGGAAACAGGTATGCAAAGAAATGCATCAAGGAAGACTAGGAGTAGGAGGATTAATTAAAAGAAACATGGCCTTGAGGGGTAAATGGCTATGAAGAATGTATGAAAAGGCTAAATGACATATAGGCAAAAGTGGTTAAGAGCATAAATGGATCTAAGTCTTATGGGAAGGAAGCTGGATTGAATTGAAGAAGTAGTCATAGATCACCAGGAAGGACATATACAACATATATGGCAAATTTAAAGAGAACATAACATGGGAGGTAGGACAAGGGAACAGGGTGAACTTTTGGGGGGATGTCTGGTGCGGAACAGAAGAATTAAAGAAGAAGTTTTCAAATGTTTTCAGATTAACAAGGAAGAAAGAAGGGGCAATTTCAGAAGAATTCAAGACATGTATTGTGGAGGATAATAGAACACATTGGGGATAGAACCTTCATACGAGTAGGAATATTGGGGAGGGGCAGATTGATGAAATTAGTGAGACGACTAATTTGCTTCAAAAAGCTCATCCAAGAAATAGGGAACGGGATGACAAACCAGTTTGGAAGGAAGAAAGAAGTAAAGTGTTTTCAGTTAGATCTTTCATGAAAGTTCTGAATGAAAACAACTCTAGAAGACAGCTAAAGTTCCCATGAAAGCAAGAATTCTAGTATGGCTTGTTGGTTTAAACAAATTAAATACAGTAGAAAATCTCCAGAAGCACCTCCCCATCTATGTTCTTAACCCGTCAGTTTGTACATTATGCAGGAGTAGCATAGAAACAAGCTCCCACATTTTCCAGAACTGTAGAACGGTGAAACAAATGTGGAGTGGATGGGCGAATAAATATGAAGACTTTGTTCCACCTGATGATCAGAACATATTCCAAATCCCGAAGGGTGTGAGGAGTAGAAGATTCCAACAATACTAGAAGATAATCTTTTTTGCAGTTTGGTACAGCTTATGAGAGGAGAGAAACACAAGATTAGTTTTAGATAGGTTTAGGTCAGAGAGTCTTGTATGGGAGAGATTCAATATTTTGTTTGCATATAATGTAATCTCCATTGGGTTTTGTATTGATGTTGTGATATCTCATCAAGCATCAAACCTTTATATCATTAATACAATAGTTTCTATTTCTAAAAAGTTTAATAAATAAGAGTTTAATGATTAATGATATGGCAGGGACATCAAACTTAGAGACAGTCTAACCATTGTAGATGTCCTTATGTTATAATATTGTTGATCAGGAATTTCTATATACTGCAGCATAAGTACTATGGGCAGCAATGAATTTGAAACTAAAGTCTCGTGGGCTACTATCACTGATGTGTTTGGTGTAAGAGTAGGAGGCATTAATATTGTTTAGAGTACATTTGACAAACTCTAGTAAAAATTATTAGCAAAGAAAATATAAACAAAAAAAATTTGAAAATGAAAAGGTCCTATTTGTATTTGGATTAATTTTTCTAAACGTGCTTAACTAAAAAGCTTTGTACCAAGGGGGGTTTAAAAAAAAAAAAAAAAAAAACTTTTCCAAAAAGTGGGCCTCACAAAAGTTTTTTCAAAATATTTTTTTCAAGTACAATATGACTAGGAGTAAATATTGTTAAAATATTTAAGATTGAAAATGTAAAACTTAAGGTATTGTAATTATTATCAAATAAATAGATATTTTAAAATACATAAAATTTATTTTTCTATTAATTGTAAGTATCACAGTTACATAAAAATGTAATCGTAACTACTATAATATTTTTTGAAACAAAATTTTGGTAAACATAAAGGTTATATATTGCTATTGCCATCATGTTTGAGTTGCCATTGCTTTTTCCAAAGTGCCTATGGCTGAATATTGGGAATTAATCACACCTAGGTTTAAAATTTCAAAAAGAAATTATCCAAAAAGGTCAAAATAAAGTTAAATAAAACTTTACAAACATTTTTATTTATTTATTTATTTATTAAGATTTCTACAATGGCCCAACCCGAGAACGTCCATGTTATGTACAACCGTCGACTTCAGAACCAAGTGGGACTGAACCCCACCACCAATGTGGGTCCAAGCCATTCATGGTGATCAACATGCAACAGTCAACATAAAAGCACCAAGGACTATAATAATTTTTTAACAGATTGCAATAATTGCTAATATATACAATATGAGGTTGTGCTGTGTTGGTGCCAAGGGTTCAACAGGTTTGGTTAGGTCGACAACACACTCTTCGAATTGCATGGTTATGAGGATAATGTTGGAAGTTCTCTAAAGTATTCTACAAAGTTTCTGTGATTTCTCTAGCGATGGTGTATATGGCTAAATGCTCATTTGCAGGAATTAATATAGACTTGGAGGTTATCTTATGGGTAGATGATATGGTGGGTATGTAATTGGAGTTTGGCAATTAAAATATTTATGGTCATTGGCAGGCGATCCTATATCTAAAACATTTAGGAACCAGTAATCTGAACCATCTCACGAAGCTTGGAGAGGTGGCATGTCTACTTCTATCCGAACTCCTTTGGAGCATTACAAATTGACAATATTCTTTGTGGGTGCTGGTGATAACTAGTAGATATGGCAGAGTACTTTTTTTGATCATGAAGGTGGATTGAGAAGCATTACCAAATTCTCTTCCAGATGGTCGTGGAAGTATATTGCTGCTTGACACCAAAAATTCTTGTGCAGGACTGCCCAAAAGTAGGTAATGGCAAAATCTTTTGCTTCTAGCGGACAAATGGTTGGAAGAGTCTTCATTGCCAATATCATTTTCAATCCTAAATAGACTATTAAGTATCAAACATGTACAACCAACCTTCCTCTTTGGTCACCCCCCCCTATGGTCCTCATCAAACAACCACTTGACATGGAACCTACATTTTCTTCAAGCTATCCTCTAGAGAAAAGGATGATATCATAGACCTTTTAGCTAGATTAGAAAAAGTTTGATTGTGTAAAACCCTCGATTATTTCTTTACGACCCTTGAACAAATGGCATATTCCCATGCAAATACTTTTTTGATGCTTTACATTGTGCACCTAATAAGACCCACAACAATTCCGATTGGCAGCATGCATATGGAAAACAAAGATTTCAGTGAAAATTAAATGTGTTTGGTTGAAAACTAGCTCATAGCAGACTAAATGGATAGGACTTACTACAATGGTGTCTACCTAATGTCTATTTGTCTCCACAATGTTATATCTTTTGCTTTCAAGATGGAGAGAACATGGATCACCTTTCAGGAAAATTTGGGAGAGGGGGAGGGTCATCTCCAACTGGTATTGACGGTTTGCATGTTATTGCCCCCCATGATGTCATCTTTTCCAACACAGTAAAGCAGGTGGCTCTTATTGTTTCATGTGCCACCCTTTGGCATATCTGGCTAGCAAGGAACAATAAGACTTTTGATGACAGGTGTTAGGAGATATTCAATTGGAGGAAGATATCAAGTTTACAGCAAAGTCCCATGTGGCTGCTTTAGTTCAGGGTCCATCATCCGTAGATTAACTACTAGATTGGTGTAGTTGCTAAACAACAGGTGTAAATGGAGGAAATTCCATTTGCAATGTAGTCAGAGTTTAAATGAGTGTTCAATCTAACAATTTTAGGAAGCACCCCTAGTACCCATTGGTGTGTGTATCTCATCCCTAATTAATAAAATATCTAATTTTTTCTCAAAAAAAGGCTTAGTTAAATAGAGTAAATTTTCTAATAAAAAATAAAAGAAAAAAAGACAATTGTTGAACTGGATAATGCCATAATTAAACAAATAATTACCTCAAGACCATCAACCAAACAGTGATGAATGTAACCAGATTTGTATCTATAAAATGTATAGTTCTTAAGAGTCCCCTCGGCACTGAAATCATACTTGTGCTCTGATTTTCCATAATGCACTTTACTGGAGCCAGGTTCTTCAGTTGTCACCCATGAGATTATAACGGCTTTTCCATCATAGTCACCTTGGGTGATATGCACCTAGGCCAAAACTCAACCAGTCAAACTTGAAAGGTTTTCAATCCCATCTCAATGGATTTGAATTTATAATACAAGAAACATCAATTATATACAAATTACAAGCAAGTAGGCAACTCCAACTTAATGTCCACTTATTTGAATGGATGCACACCTAGCCATGTGCAATTCACAGAAAATTCTATTTTAGAAATTGCCAACATTCATTAAGAATCATGGTGCTTCCTTGCTGCAGAACATTCTTGACATCAAGAGTGAGGATGACATCTAGTTTTCCAAGACCTTTTACTATTATTGCATTCATATTTTGAAAAATTGTATTCAAATATTAATTAAGGAATTAGAATATGAATTTAATCAAGATTTTCCTAAATAATGGGGTGCGAAGTTAATAAGATAGAAAGTTTAAAACAAATCAACATCTGAAAGACTTTTATTTATTGGATACAAAGCAACCAGCCAAGAGTATCAGACCTCATTTTGGTGCATATGGAGGAAAGAAATAATAGGATCTTTCATAATGTGAGCAATAATGCAGGTCTATGGGATGAGATTGCCGCCCTAAGTGTGTTTTGTAGAGATAAGTGGTGCGTGGGAGGTGATTTCAATGTGGTGTGTTTTGCTTCAGAAAAAATTATGGAAGATCCACTAGAAGCATGAAGGATTTTGATGGGGTAATTAGGGAATTAGGTCTACATTATCCTCCTCTTCTAAATGGGTCCTTTCCATGGTCAAATTTTAGGAGGGATTCAGTACGTAGTTGGTTGGATAGACTCTTGTTCAGTGACGGATGGGCCAATCTTTTTCAATTATGCAAGCAAGAAATAGGGGGAAGGTTTGTCTCTAACCATTGGCCAGTAATATTAAGTACATCCATGCCAGTATGGGGTCCTTTTCTAAAAAGATTTGACGGTCGATCGGTGCATGTCTCGTCCTTTATAGAGTAGGTTCATAGGTGGTGGAACTCTTGTAGTTTGGAAGGATGGGAAGGTTTTAAATTTATGCAGAAGTTGAGATTAGTTATGGAGGAATGCTATGCTTGGGGGCAGTCCTTGCTAGGTAGTGAAGAGAAAAGAAGGAAGGAGTTAGAATGTTGTATTGAGGCTCTGGGTCAGCTAGAGGGGGGTAGTCAATGGGATGAGGAATGGAGAAGAGAGAGATGGGAGAAGAAGGGTGAGTTATGGAAGCTGATCAGGGAAATAGATAGGGGAGCATGGCTCAAGGTTCATATTACTTGGTTGAAGGAAGGTGATGCTAATTCGATATTTTTCCATAAATCCAAAGTGGTAGAAAAGTGAAGAATTTCATCTCTAAATTAGAAAGGGACAATGGAAAAGTGGTAGAGGGAGAAGAAAGGATAGTGGAGCATATAGTGAAGCATATAGTGGAGCACTTCTTTGAGGTGTATGGGAAGAAAAGCAGTCAGGTTTGGGGTCTTAAAGGCTTAGATTGGCACCCGATTGGTATAGAAGATAGTAAGCGGTTGGAAGATCAATTCTCGGAGGAAGAATTTTGAGAGGCAGTCTTTGATTGCGAAGGATCTAAGGCCTAGGGACCAGATGGGTTTTCAATGATTTTCTTCCAAAAAAGCGAAGACATCTTGAAAGGAGACCTTATGAAGGTAATGGAGGAATTTTTCCGAACAGGAGAAGTGAACAAATGCACTAATGAGACTTATGTATGTTTGATTCCAAAAGAAGAATGTAGTGAGGAGGGTGAAGGACTTTAGACCAATTAGTCTTACGACAAGCCTTTACAAAATCATTGTGAAGGTTTTGGCTAATACGATTAAAACGGTGATGGAGAATACAATCTCTGAATACAATCTCTGAAAATCAATTGACTTTTGTGAAAGGGAGAAATATCATGGATGAAGTGTTGGTAGCAAAAGAGATTGTTGAATAGTACAAGGCAAGGCAAATGAAAGGAATGGTTGTCAAGCTTGATATGGAAAAGGCCTATGATATGGTGGAATTGGACTTTTCTTGATTTTGTGTTGGATAAGAAGGGTTTTGGTGATAGGTAAAGGTGTTTGATTAATGGATTTTTGAGATCGACTTCCTACTCTTTTCTCATTAATGGTAGGCTGAGGGGTAAAATTGAAGCTCAAAGGGGTCTAAGACAAGGAGACCCAATGTCTCCCTTTCTGTTCAACCTAGCGGCGGATGTGTTAGGGCGTTTGTTCGATAAAGGGAGAGAGATGCACAGGATCCGAGGTTTTGTGGTGGGTTCGGACAAAGTTGAAGTCACACATTTACAGTTTGCGAATAACACTCTCTTATCCTTGGATGGAACAGAGGAGAACATTGAGAAGGCCTTTCGGATAGTCCAAATTTTTTGTTGGGCTACAGGGATGCGCATTAACATGTCCAAGACCTGCATTGCCGGAATAGCTGCAGAAGAGAATTGGATTTCTTATATTGCTTCTAGAATTGGCTGTGAACAAGGAGAATGGCCTCTTAAGTATCTAAAGATGCCCCTTGGAGGGAAGCCTGACTCTCAAGCTTTTTGGGAACTAGTGGTTTCCAAAGTAGCAAGAAGGTTAGATGGGTGGAAGAGGGCTTTCCTCTCAAAAGGGGCTAGACTTACGTGAATCAAAGCAGTGTTGGATGCCCTACCAACTTTTTTCCTATCAGTTTTCAAAATTCCAACGAAGATAAAAAGATCAATAAAGAATTTTTTTTGGAAAGGAGGAGTCGAAGGCAAGGGGATCTACTTAGTGAACTGGTCCAAGGTTCAGTTGAAGAAGGAATGTGGGGGATATTAGGGATTGGTAACTTAATTGCAAGGAACAAGGCATAGGCAGGCAAGTGGTTGTGGAGATTTCCTAGGGAGCAGAATTAGCTATGGGCTTGTGTGATTAAAAGCAAACATGGTTTAGACATTAACGGGCAAGATGCAGGTCTTCGGAGGAACGTCACTCAAAGAAGCCCTTAGAAGTTTATTCATTCTCTACACCAATGCTTTTCTTCAAGTATTTGGTTGCAAGTAGGGAGAGGTGACGTTATTCATTTCTAGGAGGATGCGTGGTGGGGAACTGACGCCTTTGCAGGGCTTTTCACTAGGTTGTATAGTCAATCAAGAGGTCATCATCGTTCGATTGATTTCTTCAAGGAGCACATTGATAATGCAAGGGTCATTTAGTGGAACTTTCACTTGGGTTCTCATAGCAGTCGTCGTTGTGGTGAAGAAGAAGAAGCACTTAGTATTTTGCGTAGGGATTGTTTTTTGCAAGATTTAGATGATAGAATTGTGTGGTTTAGAGAGAATTTTGGAGAGTTCTCCACTAAATCCTTTTTCTCTCAAAGCCATAATTCCAACTATCATCTTACCCACTCCCAATCCAACGTGTTACATGTCCTTGCAAACTTGGTCTCATTTTACTAGATGTTGTCCTTTTCCCCTCTCTTCATGTTTCCAAAGAAATCTCTGCATTGATTGCTCAGTGATCACAGCTACCTTTTTTTTAGCATTTTGAATGTGGAGAGAAAGTATGTCGTGATGGCTTATAGGGCAGTTTTCAACAATAAAAGTCTCCCACCCTAGACAAATAACTCCTTTCCAGTCTGTTACCCTCATCTTGATCGTTTGGATTACCAAGTTCCAAAAATCAATATTATTGGGGTTTCCCCCAAGTGGAAGGCTTAGTATTTTAGAGGCCACTTGCCGATGGATACATTGAGTTCCTTGGCTAACCTCTTCTGTATTGATGTTGATGCCCAACAATTGGCTTTTGCTCCTGTTAAACAACAATCCTGACAGGAAACAAAATTTGTGGAGAGCATCCATTGCAACTTGTGTAACTTCCTTTTTCTTCATGAAAATTAAATAGTCATCCCCAAATAGTACATGTGTGAGGCGTATTTTATCCTTACCCACCTTCATGCCTTCCAATTTCTTCACAACCACTACCTTTTCTATAAGTCTAGTGAGGGTGTTTGCCATAAATGTGTACAGGAATGGGGACCAGGGGGCCCCTTCACGCAAGCCTCTGTATCCTTTAAACTTCTCCCTTGGTCTCCCATTTATGAAAATTGAGCAATTCACTGAGTTCAAGCAAGCTTGTATCTATTTCCTCCACTGAGGACTGAATCCTTTCCACTCCAAAACAAAGTCTAAAAAAACCCATCTAACATAATCATAGGCTTTTGCAAAATCCACCTTCAGTAGGAACCCCTCCTTTCCATTTACCTTGCAGTCTTCCACTGTCTCATTTGCTATTAAAATAGTGTCCAAGATTTACCTATCTTTGATCAAAACCATATAATGTTCACTCATTGTTGTAGGCAAGACCTTTCGCAATCTGTTTGCTAATGTTTTAGCAATAATCTTGTATAGGCTTGTTGTTAAACTAATTGGTCGACAGTCATCCACCTTTACAGAGTTAAGCTTTTTTGGAATAAGGGCAAATATATGTTTCATTAACTTCCTTGTTAATAATAGCCTCTCTATGGAACTCGTGTAGGCATGCTAATATGTCACTCTTGACTATGTCTCATTCCTTTTGAAAGAATGTCATTGTGAATCTGTCCCATCTAGGAGCCTTTTCCCCATCACAACTGAAAACTACTTTTGTAATTTCCTCCTCCTCAAAGGTCCTCTCTAACCAATCCCTCTCCTACTCACTAATAACCTGCCACTCCAAGCCTTCCACACCCCAATTCATAGTACTGTTCTCTTTGAAGAGATTTTCAAAATGCTTTATGATCATGCTCTGGATTTCCGCTTCTGCTTCCACCATTCAACCAATGGTGGCTCTTGATTTCCATAAAGTAAAAATTTTATGAAAGTATTTCGAATTGACGTCTCCTTCCTTTGCCCATTCTAGCTTGGCTCACTGTCTTGCCCTCCTCTCTATCCTACATTCCAGGGATTGTATGTCCTCAATTATCTGTTCTCTCATGTCCATGTATTCTGAATTGTTCTCCCCTTTTTCTAGCAGATTGTCCAGGCATACCAGATCTATCATCAGTGCGTCTTTTCTGGATTCATCTTCAAGCTTCTGTCCTTTACTCCAACTTTTAAGTCCTTTTTTCAACCCCTTAAGTTTAGTCATGAATTTGTAGCCTTCCCAGCCTCTAATTTGGTTATATGTCCATTTTGAACCATTTCCTTGAAGTTTGGGCGTTACAGTCATTCATTGTCAAATCTAGAAGGGGAAGAGCCCCACTTAGTCTCCGTCATGTCTAGGGCGATTGGCCAGTGGTCCGAGGTTATTTGTTCCATTCCCCATACACTCTGATGAGTAAATTTCTCCCCCCCATTCCACATTTCCCAGGAATCAGTCCAGCTTGGACATGGCTGGCAGGTCTCTTCCATCACTCCACGTATACTGCAAGTTTTTCAGATCTAGCTCTCCCAAATTTAGTTCCTGAATCCAGTCATCGAACTGTCTCGTGGTTCTGGTTGTATTCGTGCCTATGAGCTTCTCATCCAAATTTCACACCATGTTAAAATCTCTTCCAATACACCACAGGCCTTGGATAACCCCTAAAATGGCGGCTATCTCCACCAGAAAAGCCTACCTTCCTTGAGCTTCACATGGACCATAAACTACAAAAAAAACCACCAAACAGGCAAGTATCCTCCCTTAATCTTGATTGTTAAAGAGAATTGGCCTTCCCATCTATCCAATATCTCGATATTCCTTAGAGCCCACATGATGATCACCCCCCAAGTTGTACCCTCTACTCGCAAATCCACCCACTCCACATATCTCCTTTTCCATAGCTCAAAGATCAGAGCTCTGTCTATCGAGCTTCTCTTGTTTCTTGCAAGGTATTTAAGTCCACCCTAGCTACACGTATTGTCTTCCTGATTACTCTGTGTTTAGAAGCAGAGCCACAACCCCTAATATTCCAACTTAATATCTTCATAGGAACAGTGGCTAATTCAATTAGCCTATCTCACTTCCATCAACCATGCCTCAATCAATAGTAGGAAGTTCAGACCTCTCTCCTATTCTTACTCTTGAGTCACTTGTGTTGTCTCGAGGGCATATCATTTGTCTTTCCCCCTCCTGGGTCTCCTTTTTTACATATTGCCCAACATCACCATCCTTTTTCGACTAATCGTGCAGGACTAGAGGTTGGTCGCCATCAATCTGTTTGCCCTTATTTGTCATTGGAGTATGAGGTATATAGTTCTTTGTTGTTCCATCAGAACTGTCTGGGACCTGGGGGAGAAGGGGAAAAGAAAACGATTGCGTACCTTTTCCTGGTGACCGTCTACCCCTCTTGTTGATTTGCTCATCATCTTGAACTCCTCCTTTGCTTTGCCTTCTTTAGTCCAAGGAGGGTCTGGAACCTGTTCAAAATTCGTCTAAGTCAAATAATCTTTGTAGTCTGATTCTTCCTCCAATTCGTTCTGCGGTCCACATATCTTTTCCTACAACTAGCAATGGCCCTTTCCTTGTTTCACTTGGCTCCCCTTTTGTGTCTGTGATAGACTTTCATCAAGGGAAGGTCCTTGGGTCTACGCGATCCGTCACCCAATTTCTGACTTCCCGTGCCACGGCCTTTATGTTGGTCTTGAACGCCATCTTGATCGACCAATTGATCCAAGCCCAGTTAGCCTCTATCCCTATTTTGGGCCAAGCTCACGACTTTGTTGTTATCCTCTAAGCCTCGACTGGACCTCCCTACACGTCGGGTCTCCCTGTCAGGTGTAGCTATCTCTAACTTTCTACATGTCCTATTTGTTCCTACTATAACGTCTCTCTTCTTCTACTGCTGCGCCACGTTCTCCGTCTGTGAATGAACACATCAGCATCCATATCCTTCTCCTCGTCATTGCTCATAACCTCTACATCTAGCATTCACTAATCGCCGGAGAAGCGTATTCCGATGGTTTGACCTCCTAAGAAATTATTTCCAATGAGCTAAGCTATTATCTGGGATCTCAATTCCTTTATCTCTACTCCCTAATTCCATTCTACCTTTACTAGTCAAAGCTCCCGAACTCCATTGTCATCATAAATTTCAAACTCCTTGTGTAGAAAACTAGAATCATGACCTTTTGATCTTATGAACACCATTCCCATGGAGGAGTTGGACATCATTATCTGTGCAATATCAATCAACCCTCCACAAGCTTCTCCAATTTTCTTGAACATGTATACATTCCAATTCTTGGTTTCAATACCCATCCTGTTGTTCCTGTATGCTACCTGTACCCCGTTCAAGGCCATCTCTTCTCTCCAATCCTCGACATAGAATCCCCCTAGATAGGTTTGGTATCTTTTTGCACTAAGGATATTCACATCCTCTACTTTGTGACAGTACTACTACAACAATCCCCTTGCAACATCCAATTTCCGTATGTGAACTTCCCATTTTAGCATTTGTCTTAGGGATCTTTCCATCAGCTTCCACGGAGTTCTATCTGAGGTTCTAGTGATCAAGAATTTCTTTGCCTTTTTGTTTTTGTGTAAGGCTCCTTCCCCTTTGTGAGTACAAGGTTTCCTTTTTGGGTTTGGTCGATGCTTTTTGTCCCAGTCCATCCCCACCTATTGCATGTCCTTGCTAAATCCATCATATCATCCCCCTTTTGCCATAACTTTTGGTTCTTCTTCCGCCCTTTCTATAGCCTTGTTAATGCCTAGTTTTAGCATTCTACTTGGTTGCTCCGATTCTTGCACCACCTTGTCCAGCGCTTCCTATAGATTTCTCCATGCTGCCATTGTCCTTTCTTCTAAAAGCACAATGCTCTAGTGGTTTCCATTTACCATCTTCGTCAATTTCGGGTATCCACCATCACCGTTTACCAACACCTCCATCAACGTGTTGTAGCCCTTTCCACGGAGAACTCCTTTGATGTCTGCTTTACCTTTCTTTCGCCTTTTTAGCCAATGCTCTTCTTAGCCAAAGAATAGTCTCTGTGCACAATGCTATGCAATAGACTTGGACCCTCATTACCTCTTGTATAAGGACCTCCCTATTGCCATTCGTGTAATGGGTTGAGACGAATTCATACCTTGTGGAAAATGACAAATAGCACTAGTCCCCATTTTTTGTATTTGTGACTTCGAATTTGCTTCGTTGACTCTATTTGCCCTATTCATATTTTGTTTTCCCCGCTTTGCCACCATTTGACGGAGGCTCCTAGTTCCTTTAACCTCCGTAATCGGCTTGTTGTTTTTTCTCCTAGTAACTACAGCCCATCTTCTTTCCTCTGCATTAGTCACATCCTTCTGGAGCGCTTGTTTCCACTCTTCGTCTCCTCGTCGCAATTTGTTGTGGCTCATTCTCGTTCATTTGCATTCATTCTCGTCCCCCTGCATGATCGTTCTCGCCCTCGTGATTTTTCCAGAACTTTTCAAAGCATGTTTTACTTATTTTGAAACTTTGTATATGTGCGAAACGATGGACATATTTGATATGTATTATTTAACTCAAATCACTAACTTACATTGGTAACAACATCATGCATATTGGCTGTTGCAAATTATGCCTTATTTTATTTGTTTAGAAACTAATTTGTAAAGGTACATTGGATCTGGATAAATATAATATTACTAAGTATCAATTCCACTGGAAGGCAAGGGGCTTATGGAAAAAGTGAAATAACACAAAACTTAACGTGGACCATAAGAACATTAAGAACTATTCTATGTTGCTAGGCAGATGTAGAGATACACATGTAAAAATGTGCAGAAAGCTTTACAACATTTGTGGTTGTTTCTAACAAATTTAGGGATTCTATGAGTAAAGACTTGTATTTGTTACAGTTAATTTGGTGATCAATGCTTTGACATTTTTATTAATGAACATCAAAGTTTTGGTCCAATTATGGCAACCCTTTCAACTTATATACCACACCTTACACTAGTTGGAGTTCTTCCATAATGAATTGCATGGTGAATTATAGTTTATACCAAAGATATTTGTTTAGAGAGTAATTGGAATTAAGGATATACGGAAGAAAATATGAAATATTTACAAAAGAGGTGTAAATAGACAATAATTACTAATAAATTAAAATCATAGAGACTCACTTGTTGCGGTGCATTATAACCTTTTGGAGTTGTGAATGCTTCATGGTCAAGTGCAATATCAATAGATGGCCAATCAGAATGATTGTAAGTACTACCAATCCTTGCCCTTCCTATGTTTATAAAGCACAAGAAAACCAAATATACAATCAAAAATTGAAAGAACGAAGTCCCCAGTATAATATTCTTTATTCTAGTAATTCCTTGGCCAACCTGAAAGAAGACAAACATTTCATTTTAGAGATAATAAGTATCATATTCACAACAAAGTGATGACACGAAAAACTACCAAAAAAAAAAGAAAAAGAAAATCTCACATAAACTCTTTGTATGTAAAAAATAAAAATAGAAAAGAAACCATCAATCATTGAAATACAGACCAAAGCACATAGTACTCCATTTCATTCACAAATGGGGGCAAGTTGATGGTTGATATTTGGTGGTAGTGACCTCACAATGAAGTGATGCATGCCAACAGAACATTCACACAAAACAAATAATAATATGCAAATCAAAACATTATTTCAAATGCTCGAAAACAAAGAATACATGCCAAAAATTAACCATGTCTCATTCGACAATTGTCGAAATAATAATATTTTCCTAATATGTAGGGTGTACATTTTTTAATAAACTACACATACTTAATAGTAAATAAACATTAAAATGTTCAAAAAATAAAACAAATAATAATATTTTATGCCTAACATATGTTGTTTACCATTGATTTAGGCCTTAAATGACATACATTTCAGTGATATATTACTTTTATGAGTTAGTTTTACAGTTTATGAACAAAAATCAAGAAATAATTAAAAATAGATAAAATGACAATGCAAACAAAACCGTTTTTTCTTTTTCTTTTTTTTTGAAACAGAAACTAGTGTAATAAAAATAGATAAGAGTACATACAAGCTGGATGAGGTATCCAAACTTTGAAGACTAAAGAACAAGACTATAAAGATTGCAAAACGCTTCTCCCCTTACATTGTCATTCCTCAAAAGAGTATCCTATTCCTAATTTAGTGTTGAAGATCCATGTAGCAAACAAAATGTTGGATCTTTCTCAGAGCACCCTCTCCGACTTCCGTTTCTCCAAGAAAAATTTAGTGTTCTTTTTTTCCGATGTAGAGTACCATATAGCGGCCAATACAACCTTCTAGTATGGCTTGATTTTGGAAGATATACCCCTTTCCAAAATGCGAAATAGGGCATCAGCAGCAGGGGGAATGAAGCTGCTATTGATTTGCATCCACTGTCTCCAGAGGAATTGCACCATGTCAAATTCTGCTAGCAGATGATGGGTTGTCTCCCCACTTTTCCTACACATAAGACACATGGATGGATTTAGGTTATGGTGAGGGAGTCTTTTCTGCATAGTCTTCTCAGTCTGTAACCTATTTAAGCTAATAATCCACATTAGAATCTTGGTTTTCATTGGGGCCTTAATTTCCCAAATGAATTCCATAGGTATGTCTAACTGTCCAATTGACTGAATTGATAATTTAGCCATAAAGGACTGCATTGTAAACTTTTTGCTAAGATCCTCATTCCATGCAGGCTTTACTTCTTCACTAGTGTCGCTCAAATGGAATCTGTGAAGAGTGTTCAGCAACTCTCCTAGTTCATCCACATGATCATCACTAATGTTGCTAGATATATGCAAGTTCCATCCCCATTGAGTCCTCCCATCCACCATGCCGCTGCTTCTAAACTCTGAAATTGTAGCATCTTTTTTCTGGGATAATCTGTAAATATTTGGAAAACTGTCTTAAAGATTATCCTTGCCACTCCAAATATCTTTCCAAAACTTTACTTGATCTCCTTTCCCAATTTTTCAGGTTATGTAAGGTCTAAATTTAACATACAAACTGAAAATATCTTTCCAAGGGGACTGATGACTACTCCGTCTATTTAACCCAGCTTCGCTCCCAAAAGCTTCAGTCTCATAAATGTTGTGCACTATTCGAGCCCACATAGCCTTCGCATTGTCCATCATTCGCCACATCCACCTTCCTCTCAGGGTCATGTTGCATCTAATCATGCTCCTTACTCCTAGCCCGCCTTTTCTTATCTCTTTGCTTACCAGCTCTCACTTTACCATATTTTGTCCATTCTCTGAATCCTCATGCTTCCACAAGAAGTCTCTCATCAGCTTCTCAATATTAAAAGAAACTGTTCTTGGCATGAGAAAGACTGAAAGGAAATAAGTTGGCAAAGGTTCCAAAACAGTCTTAAGAATCAGCAATCTACTTCCCCGAGGATAAATAACTTCTCTTCCATCCTGCTATTCGTTGTTTAATAGTTTGCACCATTGGATCCCAAAATCCAATTTTGTATGGGTTCCCACCTAAAGGTAGGCCTAGGTAGTTAATGGGCCACCTACTCGAAGATACATGAAGTGATGCAACCATGTTTTCCAAAGTTTCTTCGTTCATGTTGAGTCCTAGCAATTGACTCTTTGCACCATTTATCTTCATTCCTATTAAGAAGTAGAAGGTTTGAAGCGCATTCTTAACTGTTTCAATTTCCTCCTTTGTGTTTTGCATGAAAATGAGGCAGTCATCAGCAAAAAGGCGATGGGTGAGCTAAATTTGATCCTTCCCTATAGACAACCCTTCCAATTTGTCCGCTTGCACTATTTTCTACACCACTCTTGTGAGAGTATCAACAACTATGGTAAATAGAAAAAGGGATAAAGGGTCCCATTGTCGAAGTCCCCTATACCCACTGAATTTTCCGCAGGGTCTTCAATTTATGAATATTGAGTAGTTCACTATCCTGAGGCAAGCCTACATCCACCTTCTCCATTGTTCTCCAAAACCCTCCTGTTGCATCACGAAATCCAAAAAACTCCATCTAACCAAATCATTGGCTTTGGCCAAGTCCACCTTCAACAAGAATCCTTTCCTCCCACTAATCCGGTGTTCTTCCACAGCTTCATTTGCAATCAAGATTGCATCAATGATCTATCTGTTTTAAATAAAAGTCGGCTGATGTTCACTCACTGTTTTCAATAAAACTATTCGAAGCCGATTTGCCAAAGTTTTGGCAATAATTTTATATAAGCTAGTGGCTAAAAAAAAATGGACCAAAAGTCTTCTACGCTCATAGAGTTTGACTTCTTCGGGATGAGGCATATGTAAGTCTCGTTCACCTTTCTATTGACTATCGCATCCTAGTGGAACTCTTTCATGCACGCCAATACATCCTCCTTGACAGTATCGCAGTTATGTTGAAAGAATGCCATGGTAAAAACTCATTCGGCCTCGGGGCTTTTCCTCCTTCGTAGCTAAAAATTGCATTTCTAATCTCCTCTTCTTCAAAATCTCGTTCTAGCCTCTTACTGTCCTCTTCTTTGATTTGCTGCCAATCTAACCCTTCCACTGCCCATTTGACAGATGTCGGTTCATCCAATAATCCAGAAAAATACTTCAAAATCAGATTCTGGATTTCATGTTCAGACTCAACAAGGTTTCCTTCCTTATCTTCAAGTTTCGAGATAGCGGCTCGAGAATTCCAAAGAGAAAGAATTCCATAAAAGAATTTAGAATTAACATCCCCCTCTTGAGCCCATTTTAGCTTAGCCCTTTCTCTGCACTATCTTTTTTTTTTTTTTGAAATAGAAACCGATATATTATTAATAATGTAAGATAGGGAAACTGGACGAGATGTCCATACAAAACGGATAGACCCTTACAAGAGGCCTTACAAAATTGAGGGCCATCCCCTCATCCAGTCTCCCAAGGAATATCCATCCCCCCATTTTGTATTAACAACCCAGACTGCAAAAAGGTGCACTGCTCTGTGGCTAGTACTACTACTATCCACCCTTACATTCCTAAAGATACAGCTATTTCTGGTTTCCCAAATGGCTGTCCAGATAGCAAATCTAATTAGACACCAGAACCGAATAGGTTTGTGAGGAATCGAAGCCGGGACTGAGAAGGAGAAAGGTTTTTCTGTCGGGGCGTCGATTGCAGGCAAAAAATTACTCCAAGATTCCCAAACAGCTTTCAACAATCCACACTGCCAAAAAAGGTGTCCGACGTCCTCCTCAGCATTCCTACATATACAACACCAAGAAGGGGAGATATAATTGTTAGGCATTTTTAACTGCATTTTAGTGGCGCAGTTTAACTTGCCTAGTGCTACAAGCCACATTAAAATTTTGGTTTTTGTAGGAATGGGGGATTTCCAAATAGATAGAAATTTGTTGGTTGTTTCAATTTCATTGTCTGCATCCGTCTGACCCACAAAAGCTTCGTAGCAGGACTTTACAGAAAAGGTGCCAGTATCTTCATGGTTCCATCTCCAAGAATCCTCTGAATTCTCAAACTGAAGTCGGTCCAAAATCTGCAACACTTTCGCCAAATCTTCGATTTCCTCCTCTTTTAATAGTCTTCTGAAATTGAAATTCCAGCCAGAGTTATTGTAGGAATTCTCCGGGTCGCTACTTCTCATCTGTTGAAAGGAGGCCTTCGGACATCTGGTCAGCCTATATAAACTCGGGTAATCCTCTTTCGGGGATCTTTGTCCCCTCCAGGTGTCCTCCCAAACCCGAATTTTAGAGCCGTGCCAATTCTCCATTGGATACATTTCAGAAATCTAGGATAGATAGAGACGATGTGTTTCCATGGAGATCTTCCTGACACTCTATTATTAAGTCCTGCTTCCATGTCATTGTGGGAGTTGCCGTGAATACTGGAAATGACTCTTCTCCACAGGGACGACTTCTCTGTAGAGAATCTCCATAGCCACTTAGCGAACATGGCCAAGTTCCTGTATTTCATGATGCCTACCCCCAATCCTCCTCTATTTTTTTGTCTGCATACCTTATGCCAGCCCACTAAGAATTGGGGCCTCTCAGCGGATTCAGATTTCCAGAAAAAGTTTTTGATACATCTCTCTATTTCTTTCCTGACAGTAACTGGCATCTGAAAGATTGACATGAAGTAGGAAGGGAGAGACTCTAGGGCAGATTTGATTAGAAGAAGTCTGCCCCCTCTTGACAGATAACTCCCTTTCCAGCCTTCAATTCTGCGTTTGACAGTCTGGACTACCAGATTCCAGAAGATAATTCTCTTGCTGTTGCCTCCGAGGGGCAATCCCAAGTATTTAAAAGGCCATTCACTTGCAGAGATTTTCAGAATGCGTTTTGCTTTGGACAGGTCCGAAGCGTTAAGGTTAATGTCAGCAATTTGACTCTTCTGGAAATTAATCTTAAGCCTTGAAATAAGGGAGAAACTTTGAAGGGCTCCCCTGAGTAACTTCCAGCTTCGTTCGTCATTACTGAGGAAGAACAAGGAGTCGTCAGCATAGAGAAGATTTGATAATCTAATTTTGTTTCTCACTATCTCGAAACCTCTCAAGTCATGATCTTCAGCCTTTTTGAGGATGGCTTGGAGGCCATCTGCTGCCAATACGAAAAGAAAGGGGGAGAGGAAACCACCTTGTCTCAGACCTCTAAACGCCTTGATCTTTCCTCTTGGTCTTCCATTTATGAAGACAGAGTAATATAAGGAGGATAGACAGCCCATGATCCACTTGCACCATTTGGGGCCGAAGCCTTTTCTTTTCAGCACATAGAGCAGGTAATGCCACCTAACTGAATCATATGTCTTGGAGAAATCGATTTTCACCACTATTCCTTCCTTATGACTGTCCTTATAATCTTCCACGGCTTCGTTTGCTATAAGGACCGCGTCTAGAATATGCCTATCTTTAACGAATCCCATCTGCGATTCTGCAACTGTATCCTTGATGACTTCCTTTAATCTCTTCATTAGGACCCTGGCTATGATCTTGTACAGACTGGTGACTAAGCTAATAGGGCGAAAATCCTCCACTTTCTTAGAATTGTTCTTTTTTGGAATAAGCTGGATATATGTCTCGATGGTGCATTTGTTGACAATTCCCGAAGTATGGAATTCCATAACTGCTTTGAGCACATCTTGCCGGAGGACTGACCAATTCTTCTAAAAAACAACATGGAGAAACTGTCAGGACCTGGGGCCTTTTCTCCGTCACAGTGGAAGACTGCCTCCTTCACTTCTTCTTCTGAGAAGTCACATTCAAGCCATACACTTTGCTCACTTGAGATTGGGTTTCACTCTATTCCTTCTACAGTCCACTTTGGAGAATTGGGATCAGAGTACAAATGAGAGAAATATTGAAGGATGTGCTCTTCAATTTCTGTCATAGAGTCTACCACTCTCCCTTCTTACACTTCAAGACTTGTGATAACCGCTCGGTTTCTTCTTGTAAAGAGCACTCTATGAAAGAACTTGGAGTTAACATCTCCTTCCTTTGCCCATTTAATGCGAGCCTTATGACGCGCCTCCCTTTCAATTCGAGTATCCATAATGTGCAACTAGGACAGGACAAGGGCCCTTCTTTCTTTTCTTTCGTTGGAGAAGCCGAACTGTTCAATATGCTTATCGATGTCTTCCAACTCCTTCTCGAGACTAGCGTGTTTGGATTGATTTTCTAAGGTAAAGTTTCAGCTCCACCCTCGAAGCTCTATCTTCAGACTTTTGAGCTTTTGCATCAATTTGTATCCTTGCTACTAGAAATCAGCAGGTCTGTTCCAGCATCTTTCGAGTATTTCCTGAAAATCCGGTCTGTCCATCCATTCGTGAACGAAGCGGAATGGAGAGGGACCCCATGTTACTGCTGAGAATCAAGGACGATAGGCCAATGATCAGATGTGGTTCTTTGCATTGTATAATGATTCGAGAAGGGGAACATGGAGTCCCATCGCAGATTGACGAGGATCTGTCGAGCCTGGATAGGCTAACCAGGTCTCTGCTATTTGTCCAAGTAAACTTGGCATTCTTCAACTCTATGTCTCTCAACTGCAGCTCATTGTTCAGATCGTCGAACTGGGCCATCGACGGGTCGAGGTAATCCCCATTGCTTTTCTCCTCCGGTCTCCTAATGGCGTTGAAGTCGCCTCCAATGCACCAAGGGCCGGATAGTATTTCTGGAAGGGCTGCCAACTTGTCCCAGAATTCTTGTTTCTCACTGTTTGGGCATGGACCATAGACCGCAACAAACCACCACTCATTCTGGTCCGTTTCTTTAATTTTAATAGACAGTGAGAATCGTCCCTCAAATCTATCCACTACATCCGTAGATCTAGTATCCCAGGCGATCACGATGCCTCCGGCCGTGCCTGAAGCAGGAAGGCAAGCCCAATTCAAGAAACGTCTTCTCCACAAACTTGCGATCAGATCAGCTGGGCAACTTTGTTTCTTGAATTCTTGAAAGGTGACAATGTTCGGCTTGGCTTCCAAGATTGTGCGACGGATGAGGTCCACTTTCTTGGGGGGACCACAGCCTCTTATGTTGCATGATAAAATCTGCATTGAGAAACACGACGCCCTGCACCATGAACCATCCTAGGGGGACTCTTCCAGCTAGGATAGCTAAAGGTTGATTCCCTGAAGGAAACGCACCACCCTTCTTGCTCTTTCCCTTTCATCCTCCAAACCTTCGTTCAGACTGCTTTCTTGTGAATTACTGATATTCTCATTTACTTGCTCCTCGGTTTGGGGTTGAGGATCTATGATTCCTTGCTGAGCTTTGGAGCAACCTGCGCCATTAGAAAAAAGCATAAGTTGGGGGCCAAAGCATACCTTATCATGGTGAGAGATGGCTATTTGGTGCTCAGGATCCTCCTCTTCTTCAGTGTCTTCCAGGGACCCACGCTCCTTTGACCTCCTCTTGAGCGGGATTTCTTCCGACAGCTCCTCCAAATCTTCGACTTCCCTTTCAATCATAAATTGTTTTCCTTTGTTTTTTCCTGTATTTGCCAACTCAATCCATATGTTGTATTGGCCCATTATTCCTTTGTTTCTTGCATATGTGAATAATGGGGCCCCTGTTGTACATTTGGACCCCAAGGTCGATTTTGTCTGGCCCGCTCCTTTGTGGGGGCTCCCCACTGTCTTCTGTTTGGGCCTCATATCAAAATCGGGTCTTTTTTGACCCAATTTACTTCCTTTCCTTCTTTGTTGGTACACCATTTGACTTTCTTGCTCTTCTTCACTTGAGACGTCCATAATGACGGTTCTTTTTTTCGTGCTGACATCCGCACCTACACGCCGCCGCTTGACACCTGGCCCTCTACAGTCCGGCTCTGATGTCGAGCTGACGTATCTGAAAGCACGAACGTTCTCGATCCTCCTGCCGTCATCGTCTCCGATGTTCGCCCGGCTTCCACCACTGCCGGAGTTTTGTTTTTCCCGACTTTCCGATCATCTTTTCTCGCCACTTCTACTTCCGGTTTCCATGTTTTCTGAAGGTCCACAAGCTTTAACCCAGTTACTTCATCTCCGTCGTGGATTTCCAATTCTACCGGCAAGAAGCCGGATTCAAGACCTCTTAGCTTTAAGATCGTCATTTCCCTCGATTTATTGGACAGGGTGTCCTCTGCGATGTCTAGCATCCTTCCGCATTGTTCTGCTATTTCCGCCATGAAACTCAAAGTCCATTTCTCCGCCGGTATACCTTCGATCCCCACCCAGCTGTTCCTGCAGGTTATCTGCCTTTGTTCCCATAGCTCCGTATCAAACCATTCGTGCACCGTTATATCAGTTAAGAAAACTACTTGTTCCGGGCCCATGAGTTTGGAAATTTTTTGCTCGTCTAAACATTGTAGGACTGCTCTGCCCGCGTCGAGGATGGTTAAGTGAAGTTCTCCCAAGATTAGCACGAGGTCATCCTCAACCTCCTGCCACGTGAAGAAGTCTGAGTTGCGAACTATTTTGACCATGTTCGTTCTTGCAACTTTCTTCGGTGGGAGCTTCCTGCTTGCTTTCTTCCCCTCCATACTAATAGCCTTATTCCTAGAAAACGATTCCTTTCTTTTGCTAGATACGTGGGGATGTCTCTCCTCTTCTGCAGCCTTCTTCAGTTGGGCTCTGGTCTGCACCATGTGAATTTTAGGCTGAGTTTCTTTGAATATATCCTGTAGGATTTTTAGAAAATCCCCCCACGTATTATTATCCTCAAGAATGTAGATATTCCCGAAGGCGCCTTTCTCCATTTTTGATAATTTAATGAATCTACCCCTTCGGTTGGTCAGAATACCAATAAAGACGGTATAGCTACCGGATCTTCTGACTTTCTTAAAATCTTCCTGCTTCCTGGAGTTAATGCCATTCTTTACTTCTGCATATACCCATGGGATGTCATAACTCGAAAGAGACAAGGCGTATGTGGCGTTGAAAGTCAGTTCTTGTACAGTGAAGTCGCCCTTTGGTGTAGCCACCTCGATCTTAAAAGCCTTAAACTTTGATTCAAAGGTATACATCTTCCATAAATGAGGGTTTTTTCGATGATGACTGTTCGCGTGCCCATGCATCCCATTAATGTAACTCGTGGACCATTTCCTACGACTGTGGACTTCTATCCACTCGGATTCCTTCTCTGGTAACTGTTCATTTGTTTCGCCGATGAGGACAGAGCGGTAACTCCTCCCCCCATCAACTCGACTTCCTCCATTCTCACTTCTTTGTACCTTTTTCCTGCTTAACGTTTCTTGTTTTCCCAGTTCGCCGTTTCTGAAGCTGCTCTGAGCCGTTCTCCGTATCTCGTGCTCCTTTCTTCGTTTCCTGTTAACCGAATTTCGATCCCCATTCACCGCCCTTCGTTCGCCGTTCGCCATGTATGACATCTTATGCTTTGCTCAATTGAATTAAAGTTCTTTGCAGTATCTTTCATGCCTACATTCAATAAGTTGCAAGCCTTCGACTACGTTCCTCCTTTCTTCAGAAGGTCCTACCCATCATCAGTCTCCAAATGTATGTCCACTACTTGAGGCATCCCTTAAGATCTGATTCCTTGGCCCGATCCAACTCCACTTGCCCCATATACCATCCTTTTAGTTTTCTTTGCAGATTTGAAGCTTCTGCATGATTCTATAACCTTCCAAGCCCTGGCTTTGATCAATTTCTCATTCCCTTTTCATCATTTGAATGATTTTAGACAGTTGAAGCCATCGATTGTTGAATCGGAAAGGGGAAGGACCCCACTTGATCTGCTCGGAATCCAACATGATTGGCCAATGGTCTGAAGTTATTCGCTAAAGATCCCAAATGCACTACTGATTGAATTTCTCACACCAAGCTTCATTACATAAGAATATGTCTAGTTTGGACATAACTGGATTGGCTCTTCCACTACTCTAAGTATAGATCAGATTCTTCAGGTCTGATTCAAATAGTTGCATATATTGGATCCATTCATCAAACATCCGCATGGATCCCATGATTTGCTAACTATTTCTCTTCTCCCCCATAGAACGAACCATGTTGAAATCACCTCCCACACACCAAGGACCCTGTATATTGGTCGAAAAAGCAGCAAGTTCAGTCAAACAATCCTACCTACCTTTCCAATCACACGGGTTGTAGACAGTTGTGAACCACCATACCTCCTCATCTCCTCCTTTGATTTTAATGGACAAGGAGTGCATCCCTTCCCTTCGTACCAACACCTTCATATTACGCACATCCCACGTGATCAGAATTCCTCCTGTCGTACCTTCTGTCGGTATCATACCCTAATCCACAAAGCACCTCTTCCAAAGATACGCAATCGTGTCTTGGTCGATGACAGCCTTTTTAGTTCTTGCAAAGTTATCAAATCTACTTTAGCTGCTGACACTGTTTTCCTGATTAATCTTCTTTTAGCCTCAAGGCCACAACCACAGATATTCCAACTAAATATCTTCATAATCATTAAGACATCCCAGAAAAACGACCAGTTGGGCATTGATCGAGAGAAGAAAATCTGTGACCCTTTCATATTCAGTCTGTTGAATGTTCGTTTTATGCTCGCCATTGTCATATCTGTTGTTCACCTTTTGATATATCTCCCGCATGGGCTAATTTCCTCTGCTTCTCGTGAAGTTGTCGACCATGGCTATACTTTGGTGAAGGAGGTCTGCTACTTGCTTGAGATTCCTCTGATTCACTAGAGTAATTAGAGACCTTTGGAGCAAGATTAAGATTGCGTACCTGGGGTTGATCATCATCCTCCTGGTGCTCAATCCGCTTCCCGCGCCCGTGTCCACTCCGGTGAGATCAACGTCCTGGTTCTGAGTCTCAAGGACCCTCTCTGACTCGCCCCGATCATAGTCTTCTTGGTACTCTGAGTTAGTTTCCAAATCGGACCCATTATCTACCATTCAGTTGCCCATTGGGCCACAGCACTAACTTTTTCCTTTCCCCCTCCTTACTAGCTCTTTGATATACTTTTAGGATGGGTCGCGCTCGAACCTGCAAGCCCATCCCTTTTTCTCTATGTCTCTAATAAGGACTCCCTTCTCTAGGCCCGCTAATCTGAGTCTTTCAAGCTGGGCTTCGAGCCCCCGATCCACTGCTTTTCCCCAAGTCAAGAGACCGTGTCCAGTTCTCCTGATCCGTTAGAGGGACCCAGCCCACTTTCTTGGATTCCTCTTCTTAGCCTATGGGGCCCCCTCTGCTAAATGCCAATATGCCAATATCTGTTGCCCTGCTCCCATTGGCACGCCAAACTTTTTGCCCAACATCGCCGCCTAACGTGGGATCTGCTTCCGATTGTTTGGCGTTAGTGTCTTCCTCAAGATCATCGTCCGCATCTTTGCTATTGAAGATCTTGATCTTTGATTGTCGCCGATAGGCGTACCGCCATTTTTCGATATTCATTATTCCTTTCGGATGATTACGAGTGATCTGGTCAAGAATTTGTTGACGATCTCCGCTCCCCAGCTCCTTTCGATCTAGACTAGGCGTAGTTCCTCAATGCCATTATCATCGTAGATATCAACTCTTTTGGGAGAAAACCTGAGTCATGTCCTCTAAGTTTCAGAAAGGCCATCTCCATCGAAGCCGACGAGCTTGTGACTCTCGCAATATCCAGTAGACCCCCACACATTTCTTCAATCTTGTCAAAAGTGTAAACATTCCACTTTTCAAGCCCTATTCCTTCTACTCCCATCGAACCATTTGGGCAAGCCACCTTAGCTCCATCATCTGCCATTTCTTCACACCATTCGTCGAAGTAGAAACCCCCTAGTAATGTCTAGTATTTTTCTGCATAGAGTATTCGATTCTCCACTTTGTCGTAACAGTAGAGCAAGTCTCTTGCTACGTTCAACCTTCGAATGTGAATCTCCCCCTTCAAAAGTCGTTGAACTGATTTCTCTATAATCTACCATGAGGTCTCGTCGAATGTTCTTATGATAAGAAAATCCTTTCCTTCTCGATTATTCCTGCTTCCACTTCCTGCTCCCTGACTTTGCACTTCCACTCTGATGTTCCTTCTTAGTCTACACTTCCCTTCTTTTTCCCTTTTCCATGCTCCTCTGTTTCGACTTTCCCCGTCCACTATTGCAAACTTCTCCATTTAGCAAGGTTTTTTCATTTGCTCCTCTAATGTCTCCTTTCTTAACCGGACATTCTCTTCCTAGATAACTGTATCCAACGCCTTCCAAAGGTTTCACCATGCCTCCGTAGTATGTTCCTCTGGAAGGAAGATGTTTTTTGAGTGTCTATTAACCATTTTAGTCAATTTAATGAATCTTCCTCTATTGTATATAAGCACCTCCACGAGTAAGTTGTATCCCGGGCCTCACCCCAGATGTCGTCCATGTTGTGTTTTCAAGCAAAGCCTTCTCCACTTCTTCTTGATCCACCGAGTCGCTTCTCTATTTAAGACTATTTGAAAGTGGCATTGTCGTGTGACCTCTTGGATTATCAACTCCTGAGAGTTTTTAGCGTAGCATATCGAGAAGTATTTAAACTTCGAGGGAAATGATATGTATGACCATTCCCCATTTGATGTTTTTAACAGCCTTCCTTTGTTATCTTGATCCACTCTTGACCATTTTGAATATTCTTTCCTTTTATAGTAACTGGTAACTCCCTTGTCTGGATCACGTTGGTGTTTGTCTTTTGTGCTTCTTATTTTCCTATGATTGACCACAATCCATCCCTCACTTCCTTCATCTTATTCATTCTTTTGTAGCAGAATATTCTCCCATGACGTCGTTCCGACGTGATGCTCCTCTATCGCCGTCTTCCTTAGTTCGACATTATAGTCCCAGTGACTACTCCTTTTCCATTGTCTTTCTTTCTGCATCTCCTTTCCAGTGTTACCCATGGTGTTCCATTGTGAGTTTCTTTCTATGTCTCCATGTTTGCACGACTTCGATCCATTTTCCATTCTTTGCTTCTCGTGATGTGATCTCTATTTGTCGTTGATCTACTATTCATCATCATACTCCGAACACCATTCTCCGTTGTTCCACCGTTCACGTCTTCTCCATTCGCCGTTCATTTTCTAAAATCAATGCAAACAAAATTGGATTCCTCTATTTTTACCAAAATTGTGTCTGGACAAGAAAGTTTTTTTAAAAGGAGGCCAAATATGAACACACTGTAAACAATAATGCGTTCATTTGACAAAGAATGTTAAGGGTCTAGTTTCATATCTATTTTTCCTTGTCCATTGCAGAAGATTAATAAAGTTAGGACCAATTAAACATCTAAATCCCTTTATCCTAGAATTTTTTTTCCAAGGTTTAATCTAATACAATGGACTACCAAGAAGAATTGGCTATAAGACATAACACAACAAAGTTAACTGTTTGAACACCAAATAAAACTCAACTCTTGCGCCAAAGTGAAGCTCGCTGATGGCATCATATGAAAAAGGGGATGGAGACACCATAATGGCAACCTTCCTATTTGGACTATTATACCAAAAAGACAAACAATTCCCATTGCACAAGTTAGTTGACTTCTCATAGATTTTGAACCATAATTAAAATCAACTTGTCTTCCTATGGCACAATCTCAGGCCCCACCCTAACTAAAAGAGAAAAACTTCTAACTTTTAATAAAGAACTTCGACCCAAAGCATGAACTGCATACAAGTTCAACGACAATACCAACGAACCAACCACGGCAATTTGCATAGCATTGATTGTTGAAGTAATTGTTACAGGCGACTAGAAAGTTGCAAAAATGTGGAACAGCTCTCTTGGAGAAACCCAAGATACTAATGCAGCTGCTGCAAATGGACAAGAACCCAATGTTGTTTCCCTCTCTCTCTCAAGACCTTGGGTCGATTGACGGATCTCTCACAGCCCATGCTCAAGACAGGCCTTAAAAACCCCAAGTGGTTAGACTAGTTTGTATGAAATGCTTACTTTGGGCCTAGAGTTAGAATAGTATAATATGTTATTTTTTACTTCAAATTGTCAGTATTTTATGGTTTAATTTAGGGTTTCTGTAGAGTGAACATGATATAAGAGGTCACTTTACCCTCTTTAGTTTGTTTTCATGAAAATGGTAACAAATATTTGCTCTTAATCTCTCTTTTTGGAGTATTTCCTGAACTCAAATCTAGGAAGAAAATTGCCAATTGTCATTGCTTACTTAACATTGGTGCTTTCATTCTACAACAATGCATCTCAAAACCAATCCAAACCCTTCTCCCCCAACAAGTATTGAAGATGCCCTAGCTGAAATAACAGCAAAGCTTTCAGCCATTGATGAAATCACCGCCAAGCTAGCTATGATCGAAGCCAACCAATCCATCATGGCTGCAACAGTCTTTGCCCTAAAATCCCAAATGGAACAGCCACGACCACCACCATCACCACAACCATAAGTCTCCATAGCTCAAGTAACCTCTCCAATCACACACCTCCATTTATTTCACCACACATCATCAGCGTCACACCCAACACCTACCAATCCCCTACGAGAACCACGGAATCCAATTGTTCAAACTTTACCAAAAAGGAATGGTAGAAGAGTATCAATCCCAATTCGAAATACTGTGCAATTAGGTGGCCAATGTCACCCCTGACCCCCTCTTAGATTACTACTTGTCGGGCCTCAAACCTAAGTACCAACGCGAAATGGCTATCTTACGCACCTCCACAATATCTCAAGCCATAGGCCTTTCCAAGCTGTTACAGTCTAAAAATCAGGATTCTAGACCCAAACCCTTCATTTTTCCCAAACATCCACAACCCTCCAAATCACTCCTACCCGCCCCTAAACAACCTATATTACCAGTAAAACGTCTCATACCAATAGAAATGCAAGAACAATGTTTAAAATGCCTCTGCTACAACTGTGACGATAAATGCTCTCCAAGCCACCGTTGTAAACCCAAACAAGTCATCCTACTGCTCTCTGAGGATTCAGAACCTACCTCTGACCATCCCACTCAAGACCAAATTGATACCAGCAACAACTACCTCCACCACCCCACTGATGACCTATTGCATCCTTTGCCCTCTCTATTACTGTCACAACTGGCTACTAATGAGAACACCCACGTGCATTTATCTGTATTGGCCCTCCAAGGCAATAATGGACCTTGCACACTATGTCTGTAAGGAAGGGTTCTGGAGCAACTTGTCTTCATTTTGGTCGATTCTAGCAGTTATAACAACATTATACAACCACAACTCAATGAAATTTGAGCCTCTACCAATACTTGCTATACCTTTCTTTTCGTTCATGGTCGGTAATGGCAATACAATCACATGCCCTGGCTACTATGAGGTTGTTACGATTAGCATTCAATCCCACACATTCTCTATGAGCCTATATACCCTCCCTATTGAAGGTGTCGACATTGTTTTGGGTATGGAATGGCTACAATCAACTAGGCTCTTCCAAGCTGACTTCTCTATTCCATGTATTCAATTTCAATACAATGGAGACCTTATCACCTTGTCCAATCTATCTACCCTCCCACACCCCACCACATTTGCCCAACTATGCAAGCTCCTCACAACTGACTCAGTCCATTCCTTGCACACTCTCCAAATCACCAACCAAGATCCCTCCCACCAATCTCATAAACTATTCTATGAGATTGGTTAAACGGTCAACCACCACTCAAGTGGTTGTTTCGCGTCTTGAAGCTGGTAAATGGGTGATGAAATCCATGGAAATATCCTCCCAAACTTGTTGTGGGATTGCAAGGGGTTGAAGGGACCCATATGGTTTGTGGGTACTGTATTTGTTCTGTAGACAGGTGTGGCAAGTGTTTATGAAGTGTTTAATATCTTGTTTTATGTTTTTCTAGTGGAAGGAAGCTACAAGACGAGCTGTTGTTGGGTGGATGTCGGAGTGGCCAGCTTGAGGGGAGGAGTGATATTCCTAGAGGATGATTGGTTTCAGAATGGTTTCGGCATGTATGTGAATTTTGTTTTTAAAATAAAGAATGTCATTTTTAAGGGTGTATATCTGTTGCATGGACGATTGGGTATTGTAAGAACGTAGTATGGATTGGCCATGAGAATGTTGGGTGTAAAAGTGCTGCAACTGGTCTATAATCTAGTAGGTAGGAGAGGAAATGGCTATGAAAATTGTGTCATTGGTATACTAAATTCTGGAAAGGGCGTCGGCCACAGTACTGTCTTTTCCTGAGGTGTTGAAAATTTCATAGTCAAATTCTGAAAGTTAAGTTAGCAAACATTGTTGGTCGAGTGTTTGGATTGTTTGTTTTAGAAGGCTTTTGAGGCACTTTGGTAATAAATGTGGAATTTCTCCCTAACAAGTACTGACGTTGTCTTTTTACTGCTTCAGTAATAGTGAACATTTCACGGGTGTAAGCAGAAGAGGATTTAGGGAGGGGGGCAAAGTTTCTTGCTGAAAAAGGCTTTGGGCAGATGGTTTTGGGAAAAAACAACACCAATCACAGAGGAGGAAGCGTCAGTTATTAAGTCAAAAGGGATGTTGAAATTCGATAGTTGAAGTGTAGATAGGTCTAAGAAAGCTTGTTTAAGTGATGTAAAGGCATGTAAAGTTGTATCAGACCATGTAAATGAGTTGTGTTTCAATAGGTCAATAAGTGGACTTGCTATCGTGGCGTAATTGCGCACGAACCTATGATAGTAGCCTGTGAAACCCATAAAACCACGGAGAGTAGTGAGTGAGTGTGGCACTGGCCAATTACGAATGACTTCCAACTTTGCAGGATCAACTTGCACACCTTTGGATGAAACTATGTGACCTAGGTACTCCATAGTAGAGACTCGTAATAAATGTAGAACTTGCATTAGGTGGGTTAGATGGCCCTCCCATGAAGCACTATATACCAATATGTCATTAAAAAGCACTAACACAAATCATTCATTGTTGCCTGGAAGGTTGACAGGGCATTGGAGAGGCTGAAAGGCATCACCAAAAACTCATAGTGCCTATCAGCAGTTCAGAAGGTAGTCTTGAACATTTCTTCAACAGCTAAGCGTATCTAAAAATATCTGGAACATAAGTCTAATTTTATAAAGAACTTAGCACCATGCAATTCATCCAACAACTCATCCACCGTTGGGATGGGAAATCGATTACGAATGGTGATGGCATTCAGAGCTCTATAATTGACACAAAATCGTCATGTATCGTGTTTCTTTTGAATGAGTAGTATTGGGGAGGAGAAGGGGCTTGTGTTGGGGCGTATTATACCCTGATAGAGCATGTCAGAAATTATAGTTGTCATCGCTTCTTTTTGGCACTATGGATAGCAGTAAGGTTTGACGTTGATAGGGGTCGAGTTGGGGAGAAGGTGAATATGGTGGTCTTGCTATTTGTTCGGCAATAGTTCAGTAGGCAAGGAAAAAATAGTGGAGTATTCAATGAGCAGTTGGTA